>VZSV01000088.1:2428669-2485166 GCA_013398735.1 Nothocercus julius
AAAAAAAATAAAAACAGACATCAGGAAGAAAATCTGAAACAAGATCCCCACAGAATCGCAAAGATTGTACTGCATTGGAAGCCCAGGTAAAAGGAATGCCATAATTCAAACAAAACAAAAAACTCTGCATCAGTCAGTATGGTGATTAAGCAGGCTATCATCATGTCAGCAATTAAGAAATGAAAAAATTACGGAAATTAGGACAGCAGAAAAGACCATAAAAACGCCATATTAAATATAAACAGGAAATTAAGAGGGAAGATTAAGAATTTGATAACCTCCCTGCAAAGGGAGCAAAATGATGGTAAACACTTTTTGAATAAATCAAAAGCAGGAAGTCAGATAGGGAAGTAGTGTAACTGCTGGATGACAGAGGTGCAAAAAGTGATCTTGGAGACTGTAGGGATACGAAAGGATGTAGGTGATGTCTTTGTTCCAGTCTTTCAGGATGATGACTTCTGTGCGAGTTCCACCACACCTGACACATCTTTCCAAGCACACAGGTCTCAGAAACTAAACCAGCTTGAAGTAAATATAGAGGAAATCAGAGCATGCAGGCAAATCAGACTCAGCAAGGAATGATAGCATTCACCAACAGTCCTGAGGAAACTTGGATGTAAAAAAATATGGAAGTTCTCCTTCTAAAAATAAATAATTATCTAATTTAGTCTTAAAGTAAATGGCTCAGATTAGCTGCTCTTCTTTATCAATAGTAGCCATTTTCCAGATATGTCTCTGACATCCGTTAGCTTTATTATTTACTTCTATAATTTTGACTCAGGCTTTTGTCGCTGATTGCACTCCTCAAGTTCAAAAAATCGTAAGGTTTCTAGTCAGCAAAGAAGTCATAACTGACATAATTTTCCTGCACCAAATTTGGAGTGAGATGCCAGATTTGAAGATGCACTGAACTTTCTGGTTTGTTTAGTTTGGCTCCATTGCTTCTTTGCATCTGCACTGTGTGGTGTAGCTTTATTGCTGTTCTCAACACCTAAAAATAATCCTGTTGCTTCTTCCACACAGGGAGTACCATTTGAAAAAGGGTTATTGGTACAGATTTCTCACTCCAGTGAATAGTGCTTAGTGCTTCCTCTTGGTACTTAAGACTCTTACCACTCAAATTACATAACAGAGTCATCCTGAAAGAAACAGGCTAGACATAAACATGAAATTTAGCATTTTCCAAAACAGAGAGAAAATGTCTGGAGAGCAAGTAAGAAAGCTGATGGTCTTGAGGCAAATCTGTGCATAACAGGAAGGGGAAAATAACACCACAGGGAAAACAATGTCTGGTTTGGATTCAGAGGACCTACATGGATCTCCATCTCTTATACAGCGCTCAGCTTTCATGTCATCACTGTGTTTGATCAAATACTGTGTAAATTATACTGATAAATTAACTCTTCCAATATATATATCTTGGGTGAGTGGGGAGGAGGGGTGGTTTCCAATTTCCATTTACTTGCTGAGATTTTTTAGAACTACTGGATGTCTGATGTGTACAATTTTTAACTGCTATAATATGGTTAATAGACCTTTTGGATTGAAAAGATTTTAATATCTCCCATCCTCATTATGAAGTTTGTAAAATGACTCATTGCTTCATAACAAAAGAGAATGTCTTGGAAACCTCACGCAGGAGAGGCACCTCCTCATTATGAATGACAAAGTTAAACCATTCTAGTCAAAGTACCTATGGTTTACACACATATTTTAAGTTTAGTAAGGATTTAACCTCAAATTGATATAAGTCACTCTGAACTTCTGAGGCTTATGCACCAATTTCTGAATGGTCTATTTTGTGTGTGTGTCTCCCAATCCAAGACCAAAATAGTAGCGACAAGGAAGATACACTGAATCCTGTCTAAATTAATTCCTCCTCACACCCCAGTAGTGTGCACTGTAACTCTCAATATTCTTGCATGCTTTAACTGTGGTGAGAATCACACACACTAAAAAATAATTTTTTTAAAAAAAGTGGGGGGAGACAGGGGAGAGAGAAAGACTGATTACACAGTAATTTACCTACGTTCAAAAAAACAACCATTTTATGGAAATGTGTAAAATCACTATTTTGGATGAGAACAGAAGCAGTTTCAGTGAAACCATAGCTTCAAATGGTCTTTAAAATCATAGAATCATAGAATCATAGAACGGTTGAGGTTGGAAGGGACCTCTAGAGCTCATCTAGTCCAACCCCCCTGCACACGCAGGGGCACCTACAGCAGGTGGCTCAGGACTGCGTCCGAGCGGCTTGGGAACATCTCCAGACAAGGAGACTCCACAGCCTCCCTGGGCAGCCTGTGCCAGGGCTCTGGCACTCTCACTGTTAGGAAATTTTTCCTTAAGTTCCTGTGGAACTTTTGGTGCTTCAGTTTGTGGCCGTTTCCTCTAGTCCTATCAGCGGTCACCACTGAGAAGAGGCTGCCCCATCCTCCTCACTGCCTCCCTTGAGGTACTGATAGACACTGATCAGGTCTCCTCTCAGCCTTCTCTTCTCCAGGCTGAACAGGCCCAGCTCTCTCAGCCTTCCCTCATGGGGCAGATGTTCCAGGCCCCTGATCATCCTTGTAGCCCTAAAAATGTCTTATTTGAAAACACTTGCCAGTTCTTCATCTTTAAGAAAGATTGTAAGCAGTTTCCTGCAAGCATTAACCCTAGTGTCTCTTATAATTCCTTATAATAAATTGGACAGTGTCATTTTCACTGTCATCTTCTTGTCTGTCTGTGCAATGAGACCACAATTACTTCCACTGAACCCTTCCAACCCATTACATTACTTGCTACTACATACACTCAGAAATCCTTGGTTTGGGGTGCCTTTGTTATCCTCCATATAATATTCTGCATATGACTTCTATTCATTGGAAAGAATCCTTTTTACACAGTTTCTTTTTATCAGTAGTATATTAGATATTTCTTGCATTAGCAAGTCACATGTACAATTTTCTTGGATATTGGAAATGGAGGAGTGTCAAATCCCAGGGTCATCTTTTTCATGTTATGCCTTACTATGACAAAGCTAGAGAGGAGTATTTTACAAAAGCACATACTGCAAAAATTATTCGGTACTTCCAGGAGAGAAATCAATGCTTTTTTAATAGTAAGCATTCATTGCCAAGTGTCAGAACCACACATTCATTGCTAATTATCAAAGTCTACTGGAAGACAGTACCAGTATATAATTTCAAATACACACACGCATACATAAGTATCTATACATACATATACACATGCAGTGTATACACATACTTGTTACCCCTTAGGAGGCACTCTACAACTATGTAAGTTGTGTCTGGAAACCTGAATCACATAGAGCACATTTGCTGCACTGATTATAAAAGCACAAAACAAAGATCTCTGTGCCAAACAGGCTTTAATCTGAGTTTTGTTATCAGCTGGTATACCTTTAATAAGCACATACTATAACCAATTTACACTACAGAGAAAATACTTTTGTTCATACTCAAGAGACATTTCAATTTCCATGCATGGTCCTTCATAAATGTTCCATTCATAAATGTTCTTTCCATCATCTGGACCACACAACACAGTCAAAGCTATACAGATACCTACAGATAGATTGGGGGTACATCCCATCCCACCCAGATGCACACAGTCATCCACGGTGTAAATCACTGACATCATCACTGGGAGGTGAGGGAAGTAAAACAGCCCAGAAAGGTAGGAAAACTTGTAGAATTCTTCCTTTTATTGTAAAATATGGCAAACAAGAAGAGTGTGTAGATACAAAGGAGGAAAAAAAAAATGTTCAAGGAGTCAATAAGACCATATTGTTCTGCCTGATGAAAAGAAAGAGCTGTGGTTATCGAACCTGATCTGGTAGTTTTGTGTTGGCTTCAGTGATTTTAATAAAACTACATGGATTAATGTCCAGTGAAATCCTGTTACCAAAATCTCAAGGTTATTAAAAACAGCATGGATGAACAAAATTATCTGTGTAACTTTCTGCTGCCAAAAGTCTATCAACTAAACTATGCTTCATGGGTTTCCACCTGTAAAGTATTTTGGTTTGCATTCTTGAGCAGAAAGGGGCACTAAGAATTCAGTTCAAGGTGAATCTCTGCTGCTTTATGTACATTAGGTAGTAACTTTTAATTAAAAGAAGGCTACTTCCAGAGTAAACTGCCAAAGTAAGAGTATCAGATGTTAATCTTTTAGATTTCAATGCCAAAAATTACTGGTTTGGGGAAGGAATTTTCACCCTTCCCTACAACCTTGATCCATGTCTGTGCAAGCTCCTAGGCCTGCTAGAAAATAGATGACTTGGCAGAATATGAAACGTCAGAATTACTCAGTTATTGCTATTACACAGAAGGTTTTCACTGGTATTCATGTAAAAATAATTAACCTTCCCCAAAATTTAAAGATAATAAAGATAAAATTTGTTATGATTTTTACTATTCTACTACACTAACTCT
Source organism: Nothocercus julius (assembly GCA_013398735.1). NCBI lineage: Eukaryota > Metazoa > Chordata > Aves > Tinamiformes > Tinamidae > Nothocercus > Nothocercus julius. The sequence continues at coordinate 2,433,112 of VZSV01000088.1, forward strand.
GAGGCCTCACCTACAGGGTTTTATTTGTGCTTCTCATCAGTAGCCTTAAGATAACAGATATGTTAGTACCTCCCTCTAGTGGTTTTCTGAGTAGTTATATTGATTAGAAACCCATCCAGCAGAAAAGGTCAAAAAAGTCATTTTTCTGACCCTTTACTGTCACTAGATAGCAATTATTTTGCATACATGCCACTATCACAGTAGTGCAAGTTTCCAAACTATTAAACATAACATAGAGAAAAACATCAAGGTATCAAGGATTTTTAAATAATATTTTTAGGAAACCCTGAGTTTTTTCACTAGCTGAATTTCCGGTTTAACATATGTGTTTATTTATATATTTCATTAGAAGAAAAAAATCTGTTGCAATTGAATATGTCTTGGTCTCGATAACTTAGAAAGAAAAACTCAGAATTTTCTTAATTCATAGTTTAACAACCTAATCAATGCACGCTGTTACCTTTTATCATTAATATTTGCACTAATTTGAATGCATAGAAAGCTTCTTACTGTTCTCTACAGCAGTGCTGTGGCTATTCTTACACAAAGCCATCCTCTATGCTCTCCCCAAGTACAGCTTTACTTTCCCAGGTATTACACCCTCTTTCTATTGCTTTGCAACTTTGCTTATTCCTATGCAGAAAACTCTTCTTCTTCTTCTGTTTGTTTTTAACGAGGACAAGGGTTAACAAGGGAAAAGTGTTTTGAAGTCACAAAGGGAAAGGCAGAGACTCAGTTTGCACACGTAAGATTGCTAGGAGCCAGCCCAGAAACCCTGAAGGTTCTTGCTATAAGAGAGGCCCTCATATTCTACAGCTCAGATTTATAAGGCTCGACATGCTTTTTTCATATTTAATTTCTCTTAATATTGCAATAGTAATTTGCTCCAGATTGCTGCTTTTGAGACATGTTTGATTGTGTTTTCTTTTGTATGCTTAGTTAGTAAAAAAGTCTGCTAAAGTTTTAAGCCAAGAACAAAACAAAAAAATTAGAGAAAGTAACTGACCATCCACACCACATGAAAACTTGCAGAAAAATGAAGATAGGAGCGGACGTCATGGCAGAGGCACGACTCGTTGTGCATATAGGCTGATCCTATTAATAACGGGCAAAGTAGCAAGTAGAGGAAAGAAAAGAAAACACAGAAAAAAAGACATACAAGATGAGATACCATGCAGTTTGCCGGCAGTTAGCAGAGTTAATGTGAAAGCATCCACCCAAGAGCAAGAGATTCACAGCGAATATTGCAAATAAACTTAACCAAAACAGTCCACTCTTACAAAACACATGGCTTACACACTGCTCAGCACATCAAGCTAGTGAGCGAGAATTGCACTTTCACACACAATCGGATGTGTCTGATGTCTGAAGGATTTGGAATATTTACAATGGCCAAACAGCTTTAGCATAGTTTTTCCACTTTTTTTAACCTTTGCTGTTTAAAAACAACAACAACAGCAACAAGACTAACTTTTTGGAAGTTTTCAAACAGAACAGCCATGTCAATGATTATGCCTTATTAAGGAAGGGAATATACTGCATCAAAATCTGGTATGCGGCAGTTCTAGTCAAGTCATGCGATCTCAGCCAAGTTCCCTAACAGTTGTGAGCAATCTTTCCTCTGCAGAAATGGGACCAGGCATTACAAATGCATTTGAAAAATAATTTATTTAATAATTTATTTTATATTACAGAAGATATTTCCCTGTTTAGCATTCTCTTTCTTGAAATTTATATTTGTTCTTAACAGCTTCAATTCAACAGCATTTTGAGTAAGAGAGAAAGTAGATTCAAAATAAATTGCATCATATCTGTCAAAGTTACCATTTTTTCTCCTTTAAAACTGTAAAAACGCATACAAAACAGGGAAGGCTAAAGCCAGACAGTTTTGCTGATTTCAGAAAAGAAATAGAGTTTTATACCTGTTAGGAATGAGGTCTAGCATCATTACACATTTGAAGCGTTTCAAAGAGAAAACAGCTTTCTCAGTCAGATACCATGGAATGCATAAGTGATATTTGGAACCACTAATAAAACAATTCTATTTCTAAATTACGATTATAATCTATTTGTTTGCTAATGCAAAAGAAGAATTGATCTTGACAGTACTCTGTGCACATCATCAGCTCTACGCTTGCTGATATTTTTTCACTGGACATCATGTGTGAAAGTGCAATGGTTATAGGAAAGGCAGATAAGAAAGCGGCTGTTAATTTTATGTTAATCATGGGATATTTGAAATAGAGTGACTATGGCTGAGAGTGAATGTTCAGTGATAGGCAGGTTATCAGGTATCGAGGTATGTTTAAGTTTATTTCACTGCTCTTCTAAACCACTTCTGTAGCTGTTTTAAAAGATAGTCTGAAAGTCTTACAAGCTCAATTTTACCTGTTTGGCTTCATCAAAACAGACATCAGGCCCCTTTCGGTATCTAGGCTGCTTCACCATTTCACAAGGATTTGGCCCTTCATCTGTTTCTCTAGTTAAAGAGCATAACTCTTTTTTGTTGCATCATACATTACCAGGATTAACAGTCTGCTTTTATCTTTGTGGGAAGAGGGAAGCTCTATGATAAATCAGGTAGCACTGAAATAAACATTCACAATTTCCGTTTCCAGTCTAAATAAAAGAAAACCAAAGCAAACCAAAACATCACATTAACAGAAATCAAATACTTTGTCTGCTGCTGCTTCTATAAAGAAAATTAAGAAAGACTCAGCATATCTTTGCAAATTCAATTTTCAGAAACAAAATAAAAATAAAAGCTATTTTAAAAGATTTTATATTGCTTTCCCTAATATTTTATAAACATCACAAAAATATTTGATGAAATAGGAAGCCTGCTATAACGTTTCCTTGGATTGAGTTGAGTCATACTGTTTGTTATTCTGGTTTGTTATTCCAGTAAAATGAAATAAAAGACAGAAAGTCAGTTTGGACAAGCAACGGAATGCACTGAAGATAGGGAAATGGGAGCACTGCACCTCACCTAACGTGCTATTAACTTGCTGCAAATATGTGAGGTAATACATTAGCTCAAGTCTCTGAGATCTGCAATTGCTGTTATTTAAACAGAAATACTATAGTACATATATGCCATGTGCTATCAAGGCATATGAGTCGTTGCAGCTCACCTGAAAAGTACTTATTTGGCAAATTCTCTAAAGCGGTCTTCTGACAAAACCTGTTTATGATTTGTATGTTAAGCTTTTTATCAATTCTACTGTCAGTGGTACACACACTAAATCCAGGTTTTAATTTTTTTTAAAACCACTGAACACTTTAAAACTCTGCTTACTATCTTAATAGCTTTAACTTGTACTCAGAGCAATCCCATTTGTACACTAATGGTGGGATATTACAGCAAATTTATTGCAGTGAATAGAGTTGCCCAGTGGAGAAGAAGCCAGGATGGCAGGGAATTTAGTTTTACAGTTCAATGAGCTATTTCTTTCTTCATTCATAGTTTATCAGACTCATCTCCCTTTTCCTCTGTGTGGGCCCAGATGAAAGGCAAGTCCAAATGTAGAAATACTCTGAACAGTCATGCATACAGCAGGAAAGCAGAGTCTAATAACCATCCAAATAGAACCCAAAGGTGGTTGTGGTTCTTGGTGTGATGTTATATCTGCATTTCACAAAGTCTCTTGGTTATAGAAAATGGAGGCTAGCTTAAAAGTGTAGTTGAAATTAAAAAGTAAAATAGTTAATTTAGTCAATATAAGCCCACCCAGTCACTCTGGTTTCCATTTGAGGACATTTACTACTCTTTGGAAGGTTAAGGCCCCACTGGGAAACACCAGTTATGTTTCCATTTCCCATTTTCATTTTCTGTGGAAAGTCTTTCCATAAATCCAGACAGTGCCAAGTTAATCAAACTGTCATGGCCTCAACCCAGTTAGAATATGAGTTGTGTTTTCACAGCTCTGCGATGACAGGGCTGCTGCTTCCACCTCATCGTAGCTTCCTTAGTGCAACATGGAAGGATTTCCAGTTGTATTAATGTGACAACGAATGGATTGTTTCTGCCCAAGAGATACTGTTTTCTCTCCTGTCACCTGCTTTACTTTCAGGGAGCATGCTGTCTCAACTTCCTGACATGGCCAAATATATTCCTGATTATAGTATATATTCTTTCAGTATAATAATCCAAATTATGATTCAATTTCCACTCTCCTCCATGCTACCCCCAAGAATACACAGAAGCAATAGATGAATTGATATGAATTTCTCCCCGCCTAAAGTTGTCTATGTTTGTTTTATTGTGTTTCCATCACCATCCTCCACATAACCCAAGGAAAGAACAGGGTACAGGCATAAATTGGCATGCAGGCAATAGAGCACCACTCAACCTCTCATGACCAAACACTCATTTCTTGGAGTTGTCCCCTTTGTTGTTTCTCTAGACACACGTACCTTCCTGGTGCAGAAGAGAGGGGAAGAACTGGTTCCTTGGCCTTTCAGAAACTTCATTAAGTTACTAAGCAGGTTCCCCTCCCACAGTACGCAGCCTTGCTCTCTAGTGCAGGGACAGCTAGTTGGCCATCATCTACAAATATCTGTTGCCTCGGGCACTCTAATGACATGTACGATGCCAATATATACATAGAAGGGCCTTACTTTTTTTCCCAAATATATTCCAGTATGCCATAGCCAAGCATCAGTCCACACGACCAAATAACCTGCTCTTAAAGGATACCCGGCTTCTCTGCTTGCATCAGTGGCTTTGGGTCGCAGGAACGGCACAGCAGTTGGCTGTCACTAATAATGAATACTAGATTGGTGTTTGAAATCTTCTCTGCATGATAAAGTCTGGAAGAAAGCCAACAAAAGATATGTTTAAACAAAACAAGGAAACTCATACTTGGGAAGGACATGTGTTACTGGAGTAAAAAGTCACCCAGTTTCAGATTCAATCTGCTGGCTACTGTTGATCTTTTTTCGTATTAATGAACAGTGAGAAACATTTATAAAAAAATGTTGTAATTTTTTGACATTTTCATGGCTCTCTCTTTTGACTTGACTTATTAGTGGAAAAAAATGGAAAAGAGCATAGAATGACTTCAAATGACTGAACTGCAAAATAAAGTCAGTTCAGCATCGATTCTTCCTGTAACAACACTGTAAGAAATACTGTAATAATGTCAGGAAAAAAAAAAATCTGTAAAAAGGGAGATATTTTAGGGTAGGTATACTGAATATAGGATATATATATGTTCCATTTTTGTTTACATATCATTGCACAAAATGCCTTTTACTTAGTAAGGTTGGTTTTCAGTTTGCCAATAGTTGTATCTGCAGCATTACATCTTTAAGCTATAGATACTACACTTCATGAGTTATCAGTTAGATACTAAGGGCAATACCATTTGTGGATTTTCAAGAACTGAGTTTCATGTATTATTTAAACTACTACTGCCTCTCCAGAAGAGGCAGAGAGACCGTCCAGGGAGTAGAGAAACAATCATGATATTTCTTAGCTATTAAGAGAATATGCTTTAACTGCTAAAGGAAGGTAAATTTGGGACACTATAACAGATTAACTGTATTTAATAGATTCTAAACATATAAACATATATATACATATATATGTTATATATAGATATATATATAAAGTGACAAGTAATTCCTTTTATACAGACAGTTACTCTGCCTAGTATAGACAGAATTTTTATTGCTTAGATGTGAATTGAATTGATAATCTCTGAAATTTCACAGATGAGCTTCTACCACTGACGGAGTACAATGCCAGGACAAAATACTTCAGCTAATTCAATAAGTGACCCTGTGATTATGTATCTGGCTGATTTAGACAGTTTAAATCACCTGTGCCTACTCATTCCTGTCCTATGGCACTGGTTTTGCAGCCTTATGAAGATTTCATCCTGACATTAAACATCCTCTTGAATAGGCACATGAAACCTGAAGGATCCATTTCTTAATCTCAAAACAAAACTGCACGGTTTGCTGGATAAGGCCCACCCTCCATTTCAGACCTTCTCTGACTTCTTGCATTTTCCTATCTTCACTGTACTAGCAGGGGTATTAGAGCTAGAAACATGCAGCAATATTGGACTTAAAATAGCAACAGCTTCATTTGTCCTTTCTTTGCAGAAACCTTTCTAGTTTGCAAATGCATGCTAGATTCCACATCTGCAGAGTATAATACCTGTTTACATAGAATACCACAGGTGTCTTTGCTTTTACCATTTTTAAACAGTTACATATGAATTTTAAACTGATTTGTAATTTTGCTGAAAAGGATGTTTGAAAATGTTTTTAGAATGCCTTTTTCTTGAGGAGGGAAGGTATCCTCTTTAAAAAATCTATCAATTTGCTTACTCAAAGTGCAATACATCTCCCAGACTTCTAACAATAACCTCAGAGACTGATGAACACTGAAGTGGATATAGTCTGCATCTGCTGTTAAATCTTCAGCATTGTTGACTACAAGGTGAAAATGAAGTTTAATAGTACGAACTTCTAGCCCATTAAAAATTTCAATACATAACCAGATTAATAAGAATCATCTCCTTCTGAATATTTCAGAACCCCTGTAAAGTAACAGACTAAAAGAAAACAAATTACTATAGAAATAAAATATATTTTCATGAAGTATATACAAACAATATATATATATATAAAGAATATATATATGAAGACCACTAAAAAACAAAAATCAAAATGTTTCTTAGCTAGCCAATTTACTATTCAGATTTATTCTAGCACAAACAGAAATTGAGATTTATTCTAACACAAATGTAAATGAGAAATGCAGTTTATCCTTTTACTCCCTTAATACTTCTTCTATACACTGTCTTGCTTATCTGAATTTGATATAATTGATAAAAAATGTATTTCTTTGTTCTTGTAGTAGTGGGATTAGCTCTTCTGAAATAAATGAATGTCCACAAACTATTACTTATATTGAATATACTTTACCTGGAGCAGTTTATACAGTCTACAATGCCACTAAAAGATTTATCATCATTTTCAAAGAAATACTGAGTTTGCTCAGTGATGCAGCTTGTTTTAGGCAGGGCAGCACCAAAATCATCATCTTCCATATCAGCTGACAGAAAGAAGAAATTAAATAAATAAACAATAAAGGCATTTTAGAGTTACAGCTGTAATGGGGAGACCCAAAATGGCCCCCATCTAGTTTCTTACCTTCTACTTGACTCAAAGTTGACTCTTTAACATTCTCTTGACTTACCTGCCTCAATAAAGCGTGGAAAAGTCAGGCTCAAAAACAGCTGCTGTAAGAGAGACCTGAACAAAGGAAAAACAGTATGTTTATAAAATGATCTTTGACTACTATATATTTCACTGTCCCTCAAAGAAAATGCCCCAAGTTAGATACTTCGTATAGGTTATGGCTCATTATGTTGCTGTGGAGGAGATGAATATTCGTATCACAAGTATATTACAAAGATTAGCACTGCACTGGCGACTTTTAAAATCATCTCTATTCTTGCTCTTAAGGATGAACTATATTTCTTCCTAGGTGCTGCCAAAACATTTACACTTACAGACTGTCATTTATGTTATTTTTCTTCACTCATGATCATGTTTTTCCTATTTTAATTACTCAAAGCAAGTACTAGCTTGGTTCATGCACAGCTCCCTTTAACCCTACCAACCTGTCAAAACAGGAGATGCTAATTAGGCTTTTTGATTCACTACTACTTCTCAAAACTTTATTAATTTGTAACTTCTTGTCTTAATGTTTTAGGCTTCGCTGCTGCCTTCAGAAACAACTTAACCTATTCGCATTTCATTCAAGTCCAATATATGTACCTCAGGTGGAGGGGAGCATATGGCTCTATTCAACCTCCAGGTTTACTTACTTTTCTCCTAAGCTAGGGAGCTTAGGAGAAGCTCCCTATATGTCTAAAGAAGTTGAATCCATCTGTAATCTTCCCAGCTGAGCTATAGCTGGGAGGAGCTCTAGAGTCATTCCCACAGCCTTGCATCATCAGACGGAGAGTGGGCCAGTCCTGAGAAGAGATGTAAAGCCATGCAAAAGCCATTCCATGTGCTGAGAGAGGACAGTAATCCTCTGCGAGCCCTTCGGCAGGCTTTGTCACAGCATTCCCAGAGAACAAGCCAAGAGGCAGCCTGGGAGATCAGTGTCACATCTTCCGAGTTGAAAGAGCATGAAGGAAAAACGTTATGCACTCTTTTAACCAAATGCTGCTGTATCCCATATAAACTTTGCAAATTATCACTCACTCTTTAATTCCATTCCCTGAAACACTATAGTCTTCTCCAAGCTGTTTTCTCTTATTTCTCCGCATTTGCTTTTGCCAGGTGCCTCACTGAAGCCATTTCTAGTCAGTCCTGTTCACTCTGCTCACTTAATGGCCTTCTCTGCCTGCTTCTGACCTAGACTCCATTAGAAACGTCCACAGAAATACTTTTATGTGGTACTTTCAAGTTAAACATCACGCAGAACAAACCTCAGATCTAAATTGAGTCCAGACTACTGCATCTGACTTGAACACTGATAAACTAAAGTTTCTCTGCTTGAGAAAAGCTCAAGTTTCTCTTCTGGATTAGTGCCCATCTTTTTTTTTTTTTTTTTTTTTTTTTTTTTNTTTTTTTTTGAGGTTTGCTGCTCTTGAACAAAACCAAGATCTTAGCTGTTGCTGTTAAAAAATGTAATCAACAATAAAAAACAACACACAGTCCTCACAGTGCTATCTACAAGATGACCATTAAATATTTGTTCAGCTGCTATACATTTTAACTCTTAAATCTAGGAAACAGGTAATTTATTCCAGCTTGATAATTATTACAAAAAATAAGCAGAATGAGACAGCCTCCAAGAGCGCAATTCACAGCACTGCTCAAGTACCACCCCATTCTCAGCGAGTTACAGTCCTGCTTGGGGTTGCAGTAAGTAGCTGATCTACATGGCTCCAAAACAGGCAAATTATTTCTGTGGCTAAGATTAATTATGCATGAAGCCAAGTCAAAAGAAAAGTTTTTACATGGATCTTTAGTGTTAAGATGTCCTAAGTATTGCCAAAGATAAACTTAATACTGGTAGAAAGCACTAGGACATATTACGAGAGCATTAAACAAAGAGCTTTTCTATATTACAGTTTCTTTTGAGTAAAGAAAAAGGAGAAATTTGAAACAAAACGCGCACAGCATTATTGGGATATTTTAAAGAAGCTAACATATATACGGCAATACATTATGGTTTCAAAAAACAGCTAATAATTTACATGGGAACCCTTAACTAAATGTGTAACCAAACAAAATACAGGTTATCTTGCATTCTGAACTAGACTTCTTTATGCTTTGCCACGGCCTGTATGCATTCAGATAAAATGATATTCACTGAGGAGCAAACATTGATTTTCTTAAGATTTCTTACTAGAAGGAAAAGAAAGTGTTCTGAAATAGGGAACAAATAATTCTGAATAGAATAATTTCATCCGAACCTTCATGCCAGTCAATCAGACTTGGACAAATATATCACCCAACTTACTTCCTGAAAGGTCAGAGCACACTGGCTCTGACTGGCAAGAACAGTTTATGATTTGATTGCAGACTAAATACTGAATTTTCAAGGGAGTTTGGGGACTTAACAGCTAAACATTAAAAACAAAACAAACAAACAAAAAAAACAGTCTACCAGTCTATAACCACTGAATAACTATGGTTTTGATATATAGCTTTCATAAACACTTACCAGGCAGCTGCCGAAGCCCACCATCCTAAATGCAAAATATCTGTTATTGTAGGCTGGGAAAAAAAAGAACAAAGACTGTGTTATTGGCACAGACACCTGCACACTTTCCAGGGAATGTCACTAACCTCACAAGGGCCTACTGACCACGTAAGCAGAACGAAGTCCAGCTCCTTGTTTCGGTTCTTCTTCTGGATCACAGACAGACTGATAGTCGTAAGACTTGTTGAAGGCGTATAAGGACATGTTAATCAGGTTTCGCATCAGGCCAGGGTCAATTTCACCAAAGAATCTTCCAATCTGGTGTGGGAAAGTACAAGGAAATAAGTTAGAGCACCTCTGGATTCCCCTCTTTTATGTCTACAAAAGGAAAAAAGAAGTTAACAGCTCTGAATTCTTTTCACTAATTCTTTTTCTAAGGAAACTCATTCAGTTGTGCTGTCTGTATATGTTTCTGTGTGATCATTTCTCTCCCATTAGCTGGGAGAGAACGTTTAACATCCAGACTACATGATAACTGACCAAAGCCTGCAGTTAAATGTGCCCTGCAACAAGGCTGAGGACCAAGCCTGAGCACTGGCATGTGATTACCCATATCAATAGGATTTTATTTTTTTTAACAATTCAGACATTTTTTTTCCAATCTTTGACCCAATTTTCCAAGTTCTGGAAATATATATATCTATATATCTATATATAGATATATATATAAATTCATTTATATATATAAATGAAACATCTAGTCTTAGGACAAGCTGAGAGTGATTTTTACCGTACTTAAAAATATACATACCTGTTGAGTATATTCATCTCGATTTGACATCAAAAGAAATCCACCATCATCAAGGATAACACAGTCCACATGCTATTTTAGAAAAGTAAAAACATGTTTTTCAGGAGGGATTCGTAAAGACAACACAATCTGTGAGAAACTCTTGTTTATTCAACACTTCTGAAGTATCTTCAGATCTGTGTGGCTCAGGCTAAATTGCTAAGGGCCAACACTAAATTATAAGTAGCATTATCAGTTTTACAAATGTTTGTACAGATCAAAGGCTTAATTGTGGCTTAATTTCATAAAAGCTGTTTTGTAAAGTCTTTGCTAGCTCTAGGAGTGCCTTATTAAACCTCACAATACTTGAGCCTTAACTCAGAATAACGGAGTACAACTTCTGGTCTGCTTTCAGCCATGCTTAAAGATCTTTCACTTCCATTTCAGCTTTTAATGGCAGAAGACCTAAATGCAGATTCCCTACTTAATATTCATTACTACTTTCACATTTCTTTCCAGGTTGTCAGTGGGGTTCTGCTGGGTGTTTTGTGCAGGAGTGGGAAGACCACTGGCCACTCATGCTTTGCATGTGTAGAACATCCTTGTAGGCAAGGGACCATAGGGGCACTGGTGACGCCATGTAGACAACCTCCCCCGGTGTTCTTTTTGCTGTAACTCCTGCATTTCATTCTTGAAACTCCATGAAGGAAGAAAAAAAAAAAAAAAGACCTCAGCAGAGAAACCTTTTAAGCACATGGCTGAACCTGATACTGTGATAGCTCTCCTGAGTGCTAGCAGAGTTATGAGATCCCAAATCCTGAACCATCCGAAAACAGGAGAAAGGAAGATGACTAATGAATTTTGAAGGGTACAACAGGTACTTTGGTGCTTTTTAGTTTGCAATTATCTTTATCTAAAGTACTCTTATTTTAGTTTTTTTTTTTCCTTTTTTTTCTTGTTTTTTTAATCATTCCCTTTCCTTGCATTCACCTCTTGCTTTGAAAATTACTGTTATTCTTTCATGTTTTTTTCTGCACATCATTCTTTATTGCTCCTACTCTTTATATTGTTTTCTTCTTCTCTGTAGTTCTCATAACATTATAGCAATAACTTCTGCAACAGCCATTCTGTCTGGCTTTTGTTCCCTCTTTTATTACCTCCCCTCCTAATCTTCATTTTCCTTAACACACAAATGACTAACCATTTTTTTCATAAACTAATTTCTGATATATTTCAGAAAATATCATGATAGAAGAGTGGTCTTAGATAAGTCTAGAGAGCATAGGAGTGATTTTTAATTATCTGCCAGGTATTTATAAACTAAACATACTCTTACCATACTGTTTCTTTCACAGCCACAGATTTCACTGTTGCACTAAAAAACACAAGCACAGACATTTTAAAAAAATTTTTCAAAGAAAACTGCATTTCTCAGTGATGTTTATTGATCAAGACAAGACCAAGTGATCTGATTTTCAACATCTATGTTCTATGTCTTAGTCCACCTTAGAGGGTTTGTGGGAGGAGGAAGACGTGTGTGTGATTTATTGTGAAGCATCTGTGTGAACATCTTGCCTTCAGTAATTAGCAACAGCACAATCCCTAGTGGCTTTCACTGAGTCATTGCTGTGTTTTCCTTTTTGACAATGCTTGCTATATAGAGACAAATGGATTTTAATGTATTACAGTTCAGGGAACTTGTCAGGAAGTTATTGTTGGGAGTATAAAATGGAAGGAAGAGAACATGTCCATTTGCCTGTTTTGAGGATGTAAAAGAAGACTAGAAAACACATGGCCACACTTCTTTTTTTTGACCATAAACAGATCAGCAAGTTTCATGAATCTTAAAGCATGTAAATCCATTAAGATTAAGAAGTTCCCCACCTTCTGTTTGCTTCTGTGGTTCTGTTCACTAATATTTCTCTTTTTCTTAAAATACATATTCACAATATGTATAGACGCATTGACCGTTTCCTTGCATGATGTCTTGAGCTAAACAACTACCAGATAGTTCTGCAGTCACTCATCCCAAATTCATTCTGAGATATTACTCTCTCTTTCTCAGATGTGTGCTTTGTCCTTAGGTGCTCTGACACTGCAGTCAATGCACTTGGCTCACCAGCTCCAATTCCTGCACTGGCCCCACAAATGGATCGATTGCATTAGTATATCAGAAACTAAGGAACAGAGCCCCATCCAGCTGTCCCATAATCATCTCCATTTCATGTCTCTCCTTTCCAAAGGTACTAAATAATTCCCTTTTTTTTTTTTTGCCTTCTTCTTTTCCTTCCCATTTCCACCTAAACTTTAGATTTAAGGAATGAAAGAGTTAAGAATCTGTTTCATTAAGTTCTGTTGAAATCTTGTGACATTGCTTGCAATATAAATCCTCACTAGTCACTGCTTCTATACTCTCAATATTATATAAGAATAGGCTTATTTTTTCCAATTTTTTGAAACCAATTCTTCTGAAGATTTTATTTACTGTTGCAGGGAGCTTGCTGGCTAGAATATGTCATTTTTCTTTGTCTTTATCCATCTATTATAATTACGAAGGCAAGACATACAAAATACAGCCTGTTTCAACATAGATTTTTTTTTTGTGCATTTGGATAATTTAAATCCCACAACTACTTGGCAACTACGCAGCAGTGCGACTCTGGCACAAAAAGCTGCTAGACCTATTTGCATCTGAAGCTTTGAGAAATGCAAATAAAGTTCAAAAAAGACTTGGTCAATTGCTTACCAGGCTTTTGATTGTGGTTTTTGTGAAATTTTCCATCCAGCTGGTTGCGTCAATTTTTATTCCAACAACTAAGAAGAAATACATAAAAGTCATTTTTACTAAAATGAAAAAAAAATAGGTAACTGCAGAATCCTTAAAAGAAAAAAGAGAAGAAAATTTTAACTTCTTACACTGGAAAAAGAATAAAATTAGTTTTGCTCAGTTACCTGATCACTAGGACTCTTCATGAGACTAATAAATTAAGTATTCTTACTGCAACACTGCCAGAAATGTGGCTGGATTTTCACTAGTAAAGATAGAACAGTCTCAGAGAATTCAGTGTTTATGAACTGAAGCTCCTTTGAAATCTCAATTAAATTTCTAGCTGACCCCACTGTGGCGCAACAACAAAACAACCCCCATATTTAGCATTTCAGCACCATTCTCTCTTACCTGCAGGTTTCAGAAGTTTCCCATTAATTGTTATTTCCACAGCCTTGCTTACCATTATCCCTGTCTCATAGCTATTGGCACCACTTTCTGAGAGCAGAGAAAGAAGAGGGGGAAAAAAGTAAAACAAAAAAGGAGGTTAGCATGATAAGCATGAAATAGAAACCTCTTTCTATGAAACTGAAAATAATGATTATTCAAATACCTGCTATCAATCCCCAAAATCTTTATTTGAAAACACTGGTCCAATTGTGTTTCATGTTATCACCTGCAATAGCTCAGACCACTAACTTCTGGGTGACCAAGAGGAATAATTATGTTTATTTTTCTTCATTCATTTTTCGCACATGGTTTCACGACTTCATACACTTAGTGTAGCCTTTTTTTTCAGTAAATACAGCCATGAATAACTTTACATGTGAGCAGCTCTATTAAAACCGGGATCAGAGCCAGAGATTTTATCACGCCGGCGTCTGTGTATTTTTCAATAGAGAGTACACTGACACCACTCCCTAGCTGACAATTACTACTTTGACAGACTTCAGCCTGTTTTCAGCACTACTTAGTATGAAGAAGCAATTTTAAAGCACATTCTCTGAAGGTCTCTGAGGAACAAGGGCTTCAGGGAGTTTTTTCAATTATCTTGTTAATATTTTATTTTTTTTTAAAAAAAAGAAAGTAATAAATAAATACAAAATAACAGCATGAAAAGGTCCCATATATTTTAAGAGAGGACTAAGCCATTTGTGGTAATATCTGCTTTTGGAGAGCTTGGCAAGGTTAATGCTGCTCACATCACGAAAAAGCCTCCTCTTGCTAATACATTTATTATTGTGCATATACAGGTTTTAAATCTCACAGCAGGGCAGAGAAATCATTTTTGGCAAATAACCCTGATTGAAAATAGAATTTGGAAGCAAAGGTTTCCAAAGGTAAAGTGTTGATCTCCCTGAATGCAGTGTTCTTTCCCTTCCTTTACAATAATTCTGCCGAAATATTTATAGAAATCATTGGTCCAGCATAATAAATGAAAAATCTGCATATCCTCTTGGCTTTGCTAATTCTAAGCATATAGAAACAAGAGAGTGGATATTATTTCCCTTGTTTTGTGCCCTTCTAGGTACTTCTTCTTTAATACTGAGTGATGTTCCAGCTTTGTTTTTCTTACAAAGTGTCACGCTTTATAACTGTAATCTTGGTCAGTGAGTTTAACTGGCAAGGAAACAACCTATAAATGTACTTAAATGGGACCAGCTAGCTGTGAGAATTTCACACAGTGAAGACTTACTGTTGTAGTATGGAGCTGTGAAAATATAGTTGTCATTATCCAAGCTTCGTTTATAGAAGCTGACTTCATAAGTTTCAGCATTTTCCAACCAGTCTTCTCCTGCCCTATACATGAAAAATTGTAATTAAAAAAAGGTTATAGAATTGTAATTAAAAAAGAAATACAGCTTCTAATTTAAATTGTGCTGCACAAGGTATTTATGTTTCACAAGTGAAAATAATATTAGATTCATTCATAGTAGTCTTCAAATGATGTTTAGATGGCTGCATTTTGTAACACTCTCAGCTTTCATTGATTTAGCAGCTAGGTACAGCTTAAAGAGTTTCTGTGAAAGCGCCTTTGAGATTCCCAGTCATTCCAGTTGTCCGAGGTTTCAAAATTCATCTTCATACTATATTGTTTTATAATAGATTCTTACCTTTTGGGGAACACTCTGGTAATTCCACCATCCGTAACAACAAATTGTGCAACAACTCCATCACTACAAATGAAAATAAGAACTACAATTAAAACAACTTGAAATTTTTACAAGTTCCCATGTCAAGGGTTGCCGTTTAAGTACATAACTATGAATTAAATATCTCTTCTGTGTAAACGTTTTATATACATTATATATCTATGTGTAAATGCATGTACTACTTTTTTAGTAAATCACTAGAAATAACTTAATTTTCAAACTTTGAAATTCATAAAAAAAATCACAACCAATGAAAATAATACTTACAAAGACAGCTTACTCCAGTAATTTTGGGCAAGTTCATTCGTAAATCCTGCATCCAACAAAACTCTAATGACCATATCAGTATTACCTAGCAAAAGAGTTAAGATATTTAGCTGAAACAGTATGACACTGAGTTTTATTAAATTCTTAAAATGAAATTTGAAGTCTTCAAGATGCTACTGCCTCTGAAAATCAGGCCACTTCTCTTAGATTCTTCTTCAAGTTTCTTCAAGTACTTACTGTTAAATGGACCATTCTGAAGTTGTTGGCTACATTTAAGCTTTTCCCTCATTTTTTTCACTAAAACAATTTTTTTTGTAGGAATAAGCAAATTGCTTAAGGGAAAAGATCCCAATTCTGTAAGGCCTCAGGATTGAATTTGGAAATGAACTCATTTTTAAATCACGTTTTCATTCAAACATTTGCCATCTCAGTTTCTCAAAGCATGTAATTAAACAGCACTTAATTCTTACTTTGAGTACTAGAATTGAGATAATTTGACTACAGTATAGATTTATTTTACTCAGTTAAGTACTGGCCACTGAAAAATATATTGTCATTTATCCAAAAATGGGCACAGAGAAATAAACTGATTTTGGATAAGTAACTTAGATAAATTTGTCCCTTTTAAGTAACTTTCAACAGAAGGTTTGAGTCAGTGCTTCTCAAGGGTTCCTCTCAGCATCACTTTGCATGAGAAAGTTTTTGGAAAGGTCAACTGAAGAAAGTACATTAAGGTTCATTTTATTGCTGTGGAAAAACGAGATGAAAGAAGGAAAAGCAGGGCCAAACTGGAATTGGGGAACATAAAGAAAAAATCAGGCACTTGGACGCCCATGGTCACAGAGCAAATCAGTGTCACAACCATGACTGGAAGGTACAGCCCAAATCTGATCTAGGCAAAACTCCCAACAGCTCTGCCCTGCAGAGAGGACTGAAAACTCCTTCTGGGAAAAGCAAAAACACACAAAAAGAGACTTTTCACTTTCGCATTTTACAGACCCATGATGTGCCCTGGGTTTTACCCCGAGTTTCCGATTCCAGGAAACTCAGACTGAATCTTTCATAAAAAAAATGCAAATTCAAACTGCTTTCCCAGAATAAACTGATGAATACAGTATTTCGGCATTAAGAAGTTTTGCAAGCCTTAGCAAAAATGGTTTGTGGTAAAACCAAAATAAAAAAATAAAACCAAATAAAACCTAAATGCTTAAGCATGCTATACACAGAGCTACAAGCTCTGATCTAATGGCATGCATCTAACTGCATGTTAATTTAACTCTAATTAAGACATGCACATTATGCAGTCAGGTCACCCTGTCAAACTGTGTCTAATGTCCCAGACCCACCTGCCAATTCACCTGCATGCTGCTGTGGTAGAGAATGTAACATAAGCTCAGGGTACTATTTTAGAAGTATTTCATCTGTAAGAAATGAAAAAGCCCTACTAATTTTCCCATGGAGCGGATTTGGAGGGCCTTGCTGCATCCACATTTTCTTGGAAATTAAATGGAAACTCTATCCACATTTAAGAATTAATATATGTTTTGGAGTGGTATTTTGCTCTGCTAGTACGGACATCCACTGTTTTGCTAGCTGTGCCTTTGGCTTAGGATGCCCTGGTAATCCACGTATCTCCCCAAAGTGGTACTTGCTCATATAAAGCAGATGTCTGAGACAAGTAGGGTGAATAGATCTTACTGTCCCCTTAGTAGCGATGGACGTTACCGGCACAGCTAGTTTAGACTTCTTGGCTAAAAACTAGCTAAGATTAAATAAAACAAGTCAAAAAATAACAGCTCTTTTACCTAGTATATAATTCTAATACCTGCTGCTTCCTTCTGTCAGAATTATTTCTTTTTCAGAAGAGTATTTTTATGTAACTTTGCATTATTAGAGAAAGCAAAAGAAAAAAAAGAGAATTTTATTATAAATTTCAAAATGCAAAAATTGTATATTTTATTTGGCATAATTACTTACTAAGCCCTGGTGTACACTACATTATCATGAAATGTGTCCTTAAAATTAGTTTATAAAACTGGTGCCTAATAAACTAGAATTTATTTACCAGTTTAGTCATTTGAAATGAAAGCTTTCTTTTTCTAGACTGAATCAGGGGACTCAATCAAATTTCAGTCAGACAGTGACTTATTAGTGAGTGAGATCACTATATAGCAAAACAATAAAAAATAGCTGTATAAGACCATTTCACTATATAAAGATTGCATACTAAGCTTACATCCCTTCAGTTATGTGGTCTAGCAAAGACATTCTTATGATATATGTACATATATTTTTTTTTTTCTTGATGAAACTACTATGTAAGAAGGCCTGGTCTTCTCTTCAAGTTGATCGGTGGTACCTAAGAGCAACACGTCAAAAAGACTTAGGAAAAGCAAGGAAAAAATATCCATATGTTTAAAAGTGATTAATAACACTAATTATATACATACATATCAATGAACAAATCCAAACATTGAATTTGTTGTTTGCGCAACACGCTAACAGTAGTTTGTTTGAATGCCTTGCTTTCCTCATTCACTGTAAAGACAGTTTAGGACCTAATTTCACTATACAAGTACCACCCCGAAGCTCAAGGCTCACCACTGCAGCAGTTACACCCAGCCCCAGCTGTGATTTTAAATTAGTCAAGCCCAAGTAAGATAAGTAAGATCACTTTAAACAATATGTAAACCAGTAACAGAATTTAATTTTCTTGTCCTGGGTACTGTTTTTTTTTTTTTTTTTTTTTTGCTAGACAAACGGAGAAGAAATCAAACAGAAGATTTCATTTAGAGAGTTTAAAGTCTGCTTAAGACTTACTCTGTCTGCTTTGCTCAAGAAGAAAGAATATGAATTCAATTTTTTTTTTGGAGTGTAGGAAAATCAACTGGCTTTTGACTGCTGCTAGATTACAATGCTGAAGGGAAGCACAGCCAACACTGCAGGCACAATGACCTGCAATCATTTCTAAATAAATGCAGAAAACTGCAAACTAATTTCAGAATCTCAATTTGGGGTAGAAAAATCCACTGCCAGATACAATTCTATTTTTTAAAAAGATAAAACTTCAAAATACGGACTTAGACTCTAACTTGTTTACAAATAAACATTTTCCTAAAGGCATAATTTAAGTGAACAGGGAAAAATACTTACATGAAGGACTGCTTGGAGTGTTTCTATCAATAAATTCATTGAAATTTAATAGAAATTCCGTGTTGTTTTCTGATTTTTTTACATCATTACAGTATTCTCTGAAAAATACCAAAACAGTCTTGTCAGTTTCGTTTAATATGCTTTTGAAACTGAAGTGTTCCTATGTTCAAGCAGGACTGTGGGAGCCTCGCCAAAGAAACAAAAGTTCCTCTGTAAATTAGCAGAGGGATATTCAATCAAGCTATCATAGACCCATTTTCCATCTCATCCTTTTCCAATGTCTGGTGAAACCAGATATTTTCAAAGTTATCCAGTCTACAAAAGTTCTACAAAAAGTTCTAATATGTCCACTGTTGATGGCACAAGGTATCATAGATACTTTCTTTCCATGTCATTTGTGTTTGAGGATAACATGCCTGATGTAGCAGTGGTGCCCAGTAGCCTTTGTGATATTTCACTGGTTAGAAAACTCACCCAGAAATAGGCAATTAGTGGTTCAAGGTTGAATGCAGTCCCCTGACGATACTCACTATGGGCTCTTCCAGAAGACCAGCACAGGAGAGGACCAAACTAACCTTGGATTGACTAGTCATGGTGGGACAGATGCTGCTCATTGAATGTGGACAGATACTGTCAGCAAACTACCGAGCCCACACCAATGCTCCAGTCCTTGGGGACCGAGTCATCTTGCTCTCAACACTGAAGACTACTTAGATGGCTTAAAATGCCTCAGTTTTGGTCAGAATCTCCCTCTGGTTCTTAGCAGAATTCAGGCAATTGCTTTAGCAGCACTAGTTATAGTAATTACCTAAAATTTATATAGAGGTCAGGTACTCTTATTAGCATGTTGTGTGAAGGGTGGTTGGCACTATTGCAATCCCCATGGTCGACATAGCTTTAGTCCTACTCCTGACAACATCTTAATATTTCATATTCATGAAATAGAATTCAAGTGCCTGCATAAACCTGAATTCCTAAAGACCTCCATCCAGGAGATAAGGCTTATACTCTTTAAAAAGTTTGCTTGGACTGTGTATGCTTTAACGTTAGGGCCCAACACAGTCTGTGAATTCAACAAGCAAATGTGCAGTGAATTTAAACTCCCACTAGGTTAGGCTGTATGGGAAAATACGTTGATTGCTGTCAGAGATATAATCACCTACTGCTTAGCTAGGGTTGCATTTATGCAATGAGATCGTATCCTCTGAGAATTCTTAAAAGACAATTCTAATATGGTACCTACCACCTACAGGCTTTTTTAACATGTGAAACATAAACAGTAAACCACTCTCATTTACATAATGTAATATAATAAAGCAATGTTTTATTGGTCAATTCTCTGTATACAAGCATGCAAATTAATAGCCACTGGGCTTTCTGCAGGCAAATGTTGGATTTTGACTAGGATTAATCATGTTCAATTCTAAATAAAATCTGTGGAGTACAATAAATTGGAAGGACACGACAATAAAGAGGATAGCTCTCTTTTTAAACAAACTATATAAACTACATTAACTTGATGAACTGAAGAGGTTTGTCCAAGTATTTCTTATGAGCAAGCTATCTTAATACTTCACTTTACAAAGATGCCAAAAGATTGGAAGAATTTGCCATACTATACAAATATCCACATTTTCACAGAACTCCATATCAAACAAGTTTTGTACATGTAGATCAGTTTAACAATTAGCAACCTGATGGTAACTGCTAACTGAGGCAGCTGATTATTAGGAACTTCAATCCTTCAGAGAAATTAAATTAAGTGGTTACGTTAAATGGTTAGACTGTAGAGGAGTATGTTTTACATACGAATCAATCTAAACAGACTATAAATTTATTAGAATTCAGAAATTTGTAAGATAAGAAACAAGAGCAATAGTAGATTAATCTCCAGGGTACAGCGTTTCCATTATTTATCATAACTATCTTTCAAAGGAATTTCATTTTTCAGAACTATTGATCCTAGCATATTTCCATAATAAACTTACCATGGAAACATAAACTAACATATTAAACATATTAATTTAAACTTACAAGGGCAATTAGGACTGCACAAATACCTAAGAGAACTTAAGGAAAATATTGCACTTAATCAGCTTTCAGTGACTCAAGGAATCTTTTTGTTCAGTGAATCAAAAGTTAACTCTGACTAAAGAGATGGAGAGGATGATGATGGCAGCAATAACACTTTAACACTCTTTATCCTTAAAAAAACAGAGCAGAAAATCTGATGATATGGCTATTATTGCACCCCTTTACAAATGAGAAGCTTCTGGATAAGGCAGCAAAATCTTAAAAGTCACAGCCACAAGAAATGAAGAGGTAATAAATCTGCTTAAATATGAGAAGACCACAACAGCTCAGATTTTACTGATTACCACATTACCAAATTTCTTAATTACTGCTGAAATAATGCTTCCTACTAGCAAAGTGACCAACCTTGGTGCTATAAATGTATAGCCAGCTTCATCAAAATGATCAAGCTTCAGTGTTTCTGAGTCTAAAAAGATGAAGAGAAAACATCACATAAGAAATCGGGGTCATTCCTTTTTTTTCTTTTTTTTTTTTCCTTGAATTATTAGACTAGCTTTTGCATGCATTCTTGAATTTAGAAAGAAATGTTTAGTTTGGAATACTTTCCTACTACTACACTGTATAGCTGTCAGTATTTCACTGTGGGAAGAAATTACTTGATTATTATATACAACACATCTGGCAACAATAATGTTTCGGTAACAATTTAGTTAGACGTGACATTTAATTAACATGAAAACATGAAAATGTGTGGCACATTTTCATTAGAATTATAATCTGATACAAAGAAATATTTGGGAAACTGAGCAGCTAGAACACAATGGCAAATCATTGTTTATGGTACTTTCAGCAATAGGTTTTACAAACTTAGCTTAATAAAAAATCACTTTAAATGCTACTGAAAATAACAGCTTAAAAAAACTGTTGTCATCGAACACCAGATGACAGGACCAAACAAAGAAGGATTAGAGATATTAGCCACATACTGAAATGTGCATGAAAACAAAAACAATGAAAAACACTTTACATCTTTTATTTTTACTTTTCCTTTTCTAGCTCTGGTACCCAATGATAATGGGAGAAATCCTGAGAGGACGAATACAGAGGAGAATGTCCAGTAGGAATAGAAATATAGTGAAAAATATCAACTGTAGTAAACAGAAGGAAATTGAGCAACAAGAATATACTTGCCCTTTTTGATTGCCACTATCCATCAGAAAGAGAAAGCAGGGAAACAGAAAAAAAACAGGGTAAAGCAAAAGGGGTCACAAACCAATATTTTATTCAAACAGCCCCTTGAATAAAAATATTGTGCATAGATAGATCAAAGGTTCAATTTATGTACAGCTGTAGTCTGGAAAAAAAGACAAACATCTCTGAAGACTGAAGAACATGCCCGGGCCCATTACTTCTCAAGTACCTTCCACATACTGCGGCTATTTCAAGGGTCTGTTTTGCAGGTTATATTGACCTGAGTGCAAAACTAGACACTCTAATCCATAAAGAGAACCACACTCATTCACTGAGACCTAATTTTGAGCTACTCAGTAATTGACGATGCTACAAAATTAAGTAACACAAATTCACTTTTTAGTAAAAACTTGCCATATTCCATCTCATATCCAGAGGTGATGGAAGAGGACGGCAACTTATGCTAATCAAGTTTTCTCTGAACTAAGAGGCTGTCAAAAATATTTATAATGTTTTTCTAACTTTGTACGTATCTACATACTTGGTCAAGTTTATTGTAAAACTTGGATAAAGTTAAAAGGATGAGATGGGTTCTATTTTATCTATTCAGATCACAGCTAAACTACATCTAATAAACAAAAAGCTTTTGAATACTCACAAGTATCCTTTCCCATTATCTCTCCAGAATCTGTAAACAGCTTGAAATTAGTCTAATCCAAAAACGTATCACAAACCTCCACTAAAGCGTTTTAATAAAGTGCAACATAAAAAAGCAGCTGCAAGCCAAACCAAACGGCACTCTCGTATTAATCTATTTCTAAAGGCAATTTGCTAAATGTAGCACTGTAACTGCTGCAAAAAATAACCAAAAAAAAGCTTTGCTGCTATAGTCCAAATCATAATATTTTGCTAATAGAATATTAGTATCCAGACCCTTAAAATGACAGCAACAGAGGATACACAAAGCAATGATTCTACAGGTACATAGCAAGGAGGACGGGGTTACCAGTGAAACCGGGGTACCTGCATATATTCTAGCTATGTAGAATATTTCTTGTACCTTAGATGTTAGAATGGATTAGAATCATTGCTGCAGATTTTGGGTACATCATGATAACATTAAATTCCACAAATTTTATGAATTTTTAACATTGTATTTTTAATCTAAGCCTTGGCAATAGTTCAGTAAAACTAGGCAACCTTCATAGTACTTACATCTAGCTTGAATTATTGGTTCTTCTATTTTGGCTTTAATATAATAAAAGCTGTATGATGGTAATACCAATGCCAAACTGCAATAGAGATGAGACAAGTATAAACAAACAAACAAACAAAAATAAGGCAGAAAGAATTTAATGGAGAACCCTTATGTTATCTGAAGCACTTTTCTAATTTTAGCATTTTAGCATGTGCTATGAAAGTAATCAACAACTTTGGAAGCTGGATCACTGTGAGATGAGAGAGTCATTTAGTGACACACTAACCCCATATTTTTTAATAGATGCAAGTAGGTTCGTACCAGTTGTGAAGTTTCCAGCATTTATTTTGATTCATTTTTATGCATTTAGGCATAAATGCACCTCTTTATTGGTAAGCAAGGAATTTCCTTTATGGGCATATTATTCTAAACAGTAATCTACATGATCTCCTGTATCTTCATCACATTTGGCACATCACATTTGACAAATGTAATACATGCCAGGTGGTCATTAACTGTAAAAAATAGTATATAGAACTGCACTCATAGGTAAGCGGCATATGATGACTGATTGTCCTGTTACTAATATGACAGCTACTGGTACATATTATGAAATATATCTTGCAGTACTTGAATTCACATTACCTTCAAAAAGTAAAATGTTTCCTGAATGATGCAGTCACCACTGATAACCTCTGAACATCACTGCATAACAACATTTTAAGATCTGCAATGCATTTACAGTGTTCCTCCTTTTAGTTTTTTTATATACATATAATGCATATGTATGTGTATTAACTTATTACAGAGATTCTCTCCACCACATGCATGAAAGTTTACCTCTAAAAAGCTATGTGTAGGGCAGCAGGTACAAATCATCATCAGAGATGTACCATCACCTGCCACATCACAGCCTTAATATTTGCACTCAGTTTTCATGAATATAGAATTGCAATGGGTTCTAATGGATAACTACAGGAATTAACATTAAAACAAGTTGCACATCTGGGCCATAAAGGCGATGACCTTTAACAATATATTTGCCATTTAAACAGAATGTGAGATTGCTGAATATTTAGCAATAGCCTTCTACCAATGCTTCTCTGGGGAAATCACTAGCAGTTTACCTGTCATTAGAGGTTATTGCTATCAGAAACTGCTAATGAAAATCTGTAATTTTGTATTTAATGGGCTTGCTGCAATGTGCCTTCATGGAAAGATTGCTGTATCTCATACCAGGAAGCTTAGTAAGAACTAAGAAGTCAAATGAATCAAAAATATTTCTTTACATATTGCTCGATGGCATACCATGATTAAAAAAACTAAACTTTTTTTTCTTACTGAATATAAAGACAGGAACATGTCAGCACAGAATACAAAGTTTTATATTTACATTCACTTGTTAAAATTAATTTTGTTTGATTTTGCATACAAATTAACGTGCACTGTCACTAGTTGTATATCTGTACAGTGCCCAGAAGAGAAGTCAGTACGACAGAGGACTATTGACCCTACCACAACAAAAATGTTACTTCTCCAAAACATTATACATGCATAGCATTAAAAATCCTTGTTTCCAATTCTGCACAATGTACCTAAATTCTTATACCAACAATTACTTTTTTAATGATGGTATACTCAGATCTGCAGGGTCCTGCAACCTAAATTGGACAATGAAGACACAGAAAGCAGATTCAATTTTACCACCATCTAGCGATACTTAATTTTGAGCTAAAAGAGCTTTAATGTTATGGGACTTGGTAAACCTTTATTTCTTCTGGATGATATCAGGTTGCCACTTCCCCTCTGATACCACAGACTTGTGCGCTTAAAAAGGAGGAGGACATAATACACGTTGCAATACTGTACTCAAGTTGGGTATGCCTTTCACTGACATTTAATTTCTTTTTGCTGACATTCACTTTTTTTTTTTTTTTTTTTTTTTTTTTTACACACAAAGCAATACCAGTGCTAGTTAGTTAAAACCTAATCGATAACAATTAGGTACAAATTTCAGAGGAGGGACCTAAGAGAAAGTGCGAAGTAAAAAAAAATGCCACAGAAGATAAATCATTTACCTGTAATCAGTGCCATTCACAGCAGTCCATGTATACGTTCTATTTCCTTTATCAATATACCTCTATAAAGCAACATTGGTGAACAAAGAAATTATTAACTCTCGAGGTTCAACAATCACTTCATTTTCTTGAGAAAGAGTGTAAAATCCAGTACAAACTTCTAAGGATTTCTTTAATTAATTGGGACTTATTTATTTCTACCATTTCATCGAAAGCATGAGTTGAGCTGCAACTGCTTTTTCTTAAACAATTATCAAAATTATATAATGCAAAACATTGATCTGCATATTTTTATTGAACATTAAAAAATCTCAAATACAAATTTAAATAAAATCAGGCATAAACTTAGTACACTAAAATAAGCTTCATCGTTTCTTTTTTTTTTTGTGTAAAAACTGACAAGACAGACACAGTCCCACAGCTCCCCATTGATTTAATCATTATTAATGCACCTGGCTGAAATAGTTTTATTTGATTTTCTAAGTTGAAAAATTCCTGGGTTATACGAGCTGAGATACATCATTATTTTGCAGTCAAAGATTTATAAGTATGCCTGATAGAAAATCAGTGCAGCAATTGCACTGCAATATTACAAATAAGAGTGAAAGGTATCACAGATGTATGTCTGTGGTCTTTCTTTCTCTGGGCTAAAATAAAAAAATAGGAATGACCATGATTATGCAGAAAAGATGGTTTTGGAAGATCTTTATGTTTTGATACCCTCTCACTATCTGGCTGCTGCTCTTCCCAGCACAGCAAAACAGGTGTAAAAAATTTGAAAGTAATTTTGGAAAAGAATAAAAAAGAAAGAATGCTTGTATTAGCGGCTAATGTTCTGATACCTTTAGTATTTAAGGTAAAAGGGTAGCTGAACAGATTCCCTCCTAAGCCTATTTATATTTAATAACACAACCGTGACCTTATGATTGTATTTTCTCAAGGACAACTCAGCATATCACACGCCCTCCTGCGTCTGCTCCCGTTCACCTCTGCCTGTGTTGGTACTGGGCTGTCTCATCAGGTGGGCCCTGCTGTAGAGCTCTGCGTACGGTACTGCAGTTTTGGGGACCTGTCCCCACGGCTCAGCCCAGCTGCCTGCTTGCAGCAACACTTCCAGTGCTCTGGCATCTCCTCTGAGAGCTGGGAAGCCTCCAATGCCTTGGGAGATCCCAGCACATCCCCGCCACATCTCCCGTGAGCTCCATCTCATTAATTCCAAGCCCCAAGATTGCAACTGTCACCTCAGAACCATATCAGCCCCTTTTAGAAACAAATATATGAAGTCAGGAAGCCTTCAGGATAGTAGTTATCAAGCCTCAGGCCCAGCAGCGCTGCAGTGTCTCTGGCAGGCTGCAGCCTCGACGTGCTGGGCCTTGAAGCCATCGCCACCAGCAGCAGCCCGGGGCTACGACCTCCTTCCCGCACGGGGCTCACAGCAGAGGAAGAAATCTGCGTTCACAGTGTGAGGCAAGATGAGGGTTAAGGTCCCTTCCACCTTTGCTTGGGCACTTTAAACATTTGGGAACAAGAGATTTGACATTGCTTTTTTTTTTTTTTTTCTTGGTACCAAATTGAGAATAAGTTTATAAGAATCTTCCCTCATCTCCTCATCTCCTGCACACCAGATTCAGAAGACTGCTTGGAGGAACGCCTCAGTGTTTGTTTAACTTGGTGTGATCTGGACATGATTTAAGGCAAAGCTTGAGAGTAACTGCCATCTAACAGATGTTGAATCATCAAGTATCAAATTCATGATTTTTTTTTTGTCAGAATTTAAAAAAAAAAAAAAAAAAAAGAACTCTGAAGACTTAATGTTGACTTCCTATCAATCTATCAATCTGACTCTTTTTGATTCTGTAGCATATGCCTCAAGGGCATATGCTCAAGGGCATATTTCCTGGAGCATTCTGCTATTTAAATGTAAATCTAGCAGAGCTGTTGAAGACAGCAAGGCAACTGGAGACTGTGCAATGAGTTGCACATGATCTAACCAATCTGCTTGGTACCACTACAGTGTGCACATATACATAAAGGTTGTGTTATGTTTTTTATGTTCTCCTCATGTTTCTTCTGACAAAATGTTAAACTAGCCCTCTTCAAGCTAGTCTACTTTCAAAATATAACAACCTCAGAAAGCTGTTGTGGAACTGTACTGGTGGGGCACACTCTGGCTATCATTTCTCCTCATCATATTTGTTCTTGGGAACCTTGGTAAGAGCATATATGCAAGGGTCCATAGCAAATACAGGCATTTCATTCTGCTAGGAAGCAACTCCTCCTTGTTAGAGCAAACCAGAAGCAATCTTAATTTAAATCAAGATTTTGGGAAAGCAAACCAAAAGAACCAAACAAGTTATTTAGAAAACACAAGTACATAATGTAACTGTAAGATTAATTAGCTTATCCCAAATGGTCTTCATTCAAGCATTACAAATGTTGCAACTATTTTTTTCCCCATTAATTTGTTCCCATCCAACCAAAATAGAAATTAACAGTCCCATCCTCATCCACCTCCCTAAGCACATTTAGTATTTTGTTTTGGGATTCATGTGAAGAAGTCAGCTGGGTTTGCTTGGGGAACAGAATGTAAGACCTGATCAACAGCTGCCCAGTTAACGATGAACCAAAGAAAGTGAGAACGAACAAAACAATGTATTTCTGAATAAATACATAATTTTGTTTACTATAATCAAGTACAAAGAGACAATCGGGGAGGGGAGGAGGAGAATACAAAATGGCATTACAAAATGAATATCTTTTCATGGTTTCACATTATTATTACCTTTTTCCTACAAATATAATAGCCCGTGTTGCTTTCTTACCTCATCTTGGGACTTGACCAATGTTTCGAATGTTTTTTCTCCACTTTCTCCATCTATCATTTTTTTCCGAATCTATAGGCAAGAACAACAACAAAAATGAAGACAAACCCAAGCAAAAAGATTAGAATTAGATGTTCCATATAACAAAATTAATATTTTCAATGATTCTATGTATTTTATAGGAATTCAAAAATAGTAAAGCATTTGAAAGTCATAGCTTTTTACAAAGAGTTTATTATTTTCTGAATATTCTATTTAGAAAATAGAACTTGTTTAATACAAATACATACTGAATTATTAGATTTATGAAGCACCAATTCACTTTTCATAGCAAGATCACCATATTAAGTATACCCTTGATATTTGGTATTAGAGTGAATATGATTTTGGTGGGCATGAGGAATGAGTTTTGTCTAGCATTTCAAATGCTTTCCTGCACTTCTCTGTCATTTTGCCTCACTGTGTTTTAGCTGAGAAAGATACATAAGAAATCACATTCCTGTCAATCATAAAATGGCTCTTTGGTTTGCTTCTTTTTTTTTTTTTTTTCCCATTACAGTAATAATGCATAACAAGAAATAAGAAAAATATTTTTTAAGTGTCTCAGGTAATGTACTCCTATCCTATTTAAAAGTTACCTGCCTTTAAAATATTATAAAACAAACAAACAAAAAGGAATCTCCGTGTAGCAAAGAAAATCGATAGCTATTATTTAAATAACATCTATGGCATCTTTCAAAATGAGAGAATAAAATCCATTGTCTTTGCCTAAGAAGAATATAGGGACTCAAGTTAACTTCTAGAAAGCCGTCATTGTAACTTTATCTCTCTAAATTAATAATTTTCAACAATTTCAAATTAAAATTTATGAGGCAGATTCCCACTGATAATCTAGAACATTTGTCACTTTTCAGAAATTGTGCAGGGAAACAATCCATGTAGCAAGAGATACAGGGTAACCAGCTCTTCTCACCTCAACTTTAATATCATTCTCCAATTCTGCATCTAGAAAATCCAGTGTCACAGGCTCCTGGGATTTAGGGTTCTGAAGCAAAAGATAATAAACCATCAAATAACAAAAACAGCATATCGTAACGTTACAGACAGGTTGCTGGAAGTCCTCATTTCACTGTAAACTATTTAAACTTACTTACCCTTCCACTTTTAATCCCTGACAGCATACAGAATTACTATTGATTCCTTTTCATTTATTTCATGTTGTTGATGGAGAGGGTAATGCAAGCAAGAATGGGATTAATGTCCAGGGCTCGTGTCTGGCCATTGCCTGTCACTGGTGGTGCTGTGCTAAGTGGCTGGTTTGTCACAACTTGTAGGGTGGGAGAAGAAGGGTCTGGATGCATTGGACAGCAACTTGTCCTGCCCCTTGAGCAGGAGAGGGAAAGATTGACCAGGAAAATGGGACAATTACACTACAGCACATTTTTGCCACTTTGCAGACTGCACAGTTGCTCATAGGATGCCTGGCTGGACTGAGGTTCAACAAGAGGCAGCCATTGTAATAGCTGATTTGTTAATTATAACTAACGAAGCATCGAGCTGACAGTCAGCTCTGCAGGACTGTCCCGAGCCCCTGCAAGGTCCCGCATGTGTTGCTCACTCAGCCGAGCACCGCTGAGAAGGGATCTCATATGCTGGACTAGAAGAGGAGCAAAGCCCAGGTTTATTGCTCTATTCTAATTGAAAATAATTTGCATTGTATAATAGGACACTTTATATAGGACAGGATTTCAAGGCCTAGGTTTCTCAGTAATTCTGCCCTGGTTTTGGTATGAGTAGCAACACAAACACTGTTACTGGCTGACTATTCTTTCAAGACTAACGTATTTTGTGATACTGGCTTCTTCGTGGGCTTTCAGTGATTCAGCTATGGTAACATATTTACTGAGTAGGTTTAAGTTGCTTCTTTTAAAACCATGACTTTTTATTCCTTTTATTCTAATAGATTGGAGTCATTAGGGTTATACAAGATACTTTGGCAATCATTGCGTGACAAATATACAGGTGACTATTCTATCAAACACTGCAAGCAGAACTCTCCTTGAAATTTACCTTTATTTTCTTTTTTTTTTTTTTGTTTTCTGTTTCTGCTGGATGAAAATCGTGTCCTGAATAGCTGGGGAAAGATGCCTTAAGGTAACAGTTTGGAGTATTAAGAGCTTAATTGTACTCCACATAAAAAGTAAAGTCCAGTTTAATATAAAAAAGTATAAAAAAAACCAAGATTGTTCCTTTACATTTTTGAGGAATAAAAGTACATGCTACTGGATATATAGATTTTTTTTTCATTTTCTTAGCAGGTAAGAGTTATTGTCTGCCATGAGAAAAAAAAATATGTACTGGAAATACTTCAGAAAAAAGATTCTGACTATTTTTTTTCCCCATGTCTCTACTGATAACTGCAAAGGAATGTATATGTTCTTATTTATATAGGATAAATAAAACTAATAACTTCAATATAATATATATATTATCTCTAAGACCCATACTTTAAAAATTCCATGTAATTTATTTTTTCTTATTCAGTGCTTTTTTTCCTCCCCCAACAGAACCACCCTCTTAAAATAAATAGCAAAAAGGCTAAAATGTAAAAATAAATGAAGAAAATACATTTTCTTACATGCAATGGATAATGAATAGCATGGTCAAACCCAAACAGCATGCATGAAGGCATTGTCATGGAAGAAGTGGCATTTGTGAAGATCACATTCCATTCCAACACACAAAGAAACAGAGAAGAAAAGAAATGGTAATAAAAAGGAAAAAAAGCGCCATCACATCAAATCAAGGTCAATTATTTTTTTCAAATGATAACCTGGGTTAGCCATAGTTAAAGGAGTCCCAAAAATAAAACAGTCAACATTAACAAACTGTCAAAATTCAAGTACTCATTAACCAATTCTTCTGGAGTCACTCTAGAGTTACTTTCCATCCCCACCCTTTATAAGGTACTTATCAAGTTTTTTTTATAGATGAGAAGACTAAGAATAAACAGATGATGTGAGGTGCCCAAGGCACAACATAATCTGTTAGAGATTAGATTAGAAAACGTATTTTGTAGTCCAGTACTTCAAAGGGAAGACTATTTTCCCCCCATATTTATTTTTTCTCTCAAGAATGAGGATTTACCAGTATTTGGGCTCCATATTTTTCTCTTCCTAGGTTGCCATTTTGAGGGATTTATTCCAAGCCGCGAAGAAACAAACTTACTGCTCAGTTTGCTCTTCTCCTTATCCAGTCATGCACACGACATGACTAAACCACGCACACCACCACTACATTGACCAGCACAACTCAATAAAATAAAACGAGGGTAAATCACTAGCAAATGAAGCATGCAAATAAAGGGAGCACGATCCATTTCTAGCATGACAAGGAAAGGCGAAGATCTATTACTTCAATGACAAATCAGGAAGGAAACAAAGAAAGAAGGAACTGGTGCAGCAACATAAAAATAAGTTCATTAAAATGCCATGGTTGGGTGCTTTTGAGAGGTCAGTATTCTCACAAATGCTAGGAAAGATATCTGAGGTGCAATAGCTGAGCTCTTATCCATACCTGCCATGGTAATGACAATACGGACCCTTAGACTTTCTTAATACATGGTTTTAATGCCAGGGCAAGCGGCAAAACCTTGGGTGCTGGAGGGAGGCTGGAGAAGTGCCTATATTCTCCTATGTTCTGCGTTTCCCTGGTGCGTGAAACATGAATTTAGTGCAGAGAGGGTCTGCTAGGTGCAGTTTGGGCACAGTCGCTGGGCTCAGCAAAGCCCTTGGCTTGTGTTGAGATCAGGACTTCACACCACGTTTCAGTGCAAGCCCCTGGCTTCTGCACTTCAACACCCTGCAGTCTATTCCTGTATGTGGGAGACATTAACATGTTGTACTGTATTTACTTCTGTTATTTTGTTATTTTGCTATTTACATAACTAATCTATTCCTTTAATGATTTTTTTTTCCTGTTTTCATTAAGTGTTTTCTGCCCAGGGACTGAATTACATAAATGTTATTAATTGCCTTTTCCTGCCTGGGGTTGACGGCATTTAATCCTCAAAGGAGTTGGGCTTGCTAATCAGAGAAACCTGTTGCAAACAACAGATGAAATGTATGCTCCTACTTCCACAGAAAAAATGAACAGCAAATTCCAATTCTGAAGCGTTATACAGCACACATTGCACAGTAACACTTGGTAATAAATGATCTCCTGGACGTGGAGTTTATGCAAGTGAAGCTAGCACAAGCAGTCTTTTTTTTTTTTTTTTTTTTTTCAGTCTTCGAATTCTTTTCAAAATCTGAAGAGTAATTTTTATGGCATAGTTCTAATTAGCACGTATTAGTAAAGCACCATAATTTAACAAAACTCGCAACTCCCAGTAATATGTTTTCTATTATTTCAACAAGGAAGGATGCAAGCTTCATGCTTTGGAAGCTGTTTGGCAGAGTAAACAGTTCCCTAGTTAGATTTCTCCTAGTAAAGCAGGACAGCAGTTTTCTAAACATATTTCCAGTCTATGCACTCTAATGCACTAGTCACCTCCATCCAAAGTTACCTGTACATTGGGTCTCCTTTTTCTCAAATTAACTTTTGGTATGCCCACACCAATATGCTAAAGTAACAAAAAAAGCAGTAATTTATATTTTTACACTATCAGTAAACAGACCACTTAGAGAACTAAAGTCTTCTCTCAGTACCTACGAAGTCCAGCGTGCACTCTCCTGGAAGCTCATTTTGACCAAGCATATGAGCTCTTTGCCAGAATTACAGGTTTTGTCGAGGCAAACAGAAAATAGGCATATGCAAAACAAAATGCATCAAATTAACGGAGCTCTTCATTCCACGCGCTTTGTCAGAATTAGAATAAAGAAAAAGATCTGTGTCGCTTTTGGTTGCCTATTAATCTGCTCTTAAAACTACCTCTCCCCTTAGTTTTGTTCTAAAAACATAAACCATAAGAAAAAATTCTGGACCCTACTGAAGGCATTTGGATTTTTAAAGTTAATAATAAAAGGATGTGGATTAGAACCTTAATGAAAAAGGAGAAAAGGATTTCAACCTTTAGAACAGATCCAGAAATGCAACTATTTGTTATTTTTAAATCCAGTTCAAAACCAATCTTGTAAACACATGCTCAGCACAAACTAGCTCCACTTATTTCAGTGACTACATTTATTTGGTGGGATATTCATGTGCTTCTTTCTCAGGACAATGGGGGAAAATATGGTCATATGCACATACAAAAAAAAAAAAAAAGGCAAAATTAAATATTTCTTTTAGAAGGCAATCCACAACTACAATCACTTTGAAAAAAAAAATGCTTAAGGAGTTTAGTACTAAATTAAACCGAAAATGTTAAAAAAGGCTTCTTATATTACGCTTTCATGTAGTTTTCATGTACAATAAAAACATGTTAGGAAAATTCTTAACATTTTTAATACGATTTTGAACATGTCTTTTGTTAAATTTCACTGGTTGTGTAACCAATTTAACAAGTTTAGAGTTTCAAGGCGCTTTTTTGTGAGATGATACTGCAATAAAATTTCTCAAAGATGTTAATTGTGTTGTACCAGTTTTCATTTCAGCTGACAGATTTTAAAGAGGAAAGCAGAAGGCATTCAGAAGAAGGAAATATTGGCAATTTGATACTCCCTCACCTCTTCAAAAGTAAAGATGTAGTTATGTTTTAGTTTACATCTATGGAAAAATTGCTGGCAAGGAGGGTTAAGATGGTGTTAGTTAATACGTTAACAGCTACCAGGAGATTCAACTACAATTAATATGATATGTTAAAGAAGGTCCATGAGGTCTAAATACATCTGTCTTTGTAGTGTACCTTAGTTTTAAAACGTAGTTCTTGTATCAGTCTGAATAGCATGCACCACCCCAAACAAACTGGGAGTGAAAAAGTCTAGTCTGTGTAACTGTTAATAACAACAATAACAATAATAATGCATATGCTTAATATTTAGACATTTAGACATTATTTTAAAACATAAAACATAAAATATCACTTATAAAATATCCATTATTAAACATATTCCAAATTAAACATTAGAGAAGCATTTGAAAGCATCTCTGGACTTCTGAGTCCATTTAAATAACAATGTGTATCAGCTCCTCACATGACTATGCCTAAAATAAGGCTACGACATTGCTGCAATTTGCATTACTTCTGTTTAAGAAATGGCTCTTCTCCTTGTCATTAAGGAAAAGGTAGACAAACCACTCGCCATTCTCTGAGTTCCCAATAAACTCTAACGAAGAAATGGTTCAGTCAATAATGATGCAATTATTTGCTTGAGGATAATTCAGTAAACTGAATCACCACATCAAAACTTCCACTTTTCTTGGCGTATTATCAAGACCTAATGCAAATTGCAAAAACTGAAGCACTTATAAATTATAAAACCTATATAAATACATATAAAATATATGTGTATAATTATGAAACCTATACAAAATAATTATATTCCTTTATTTTTCTTTTAAAAGAGTACTTTCAAAATTAGTCAGATGGAACAAATACAGACAAAATTGAAATATTATCAGTTAAAATTGAGTAATTCTCTTCTTCAAAAGACCTTCCCTCATCCCCCTTCCCCCAGTTTTTTACACACTTGGCAAAAGATTTGAAACATGCTCATTACTTTAGCAGGAAATTAATTCACAGGACATATTCTTAAAGCTGACTGCCTCTAGCTTGAGAATTAAATCCATCACTGCAGCATGTAGATGAATTCATCATTGCTTTCTCTGCCTGTCTATGACAGTTAAGCATGATGAAGTAATGAAAAAGTCCATCTGATATTCTTCTTGTAGCTATGGTAGGACTTTTTGACGAAGGAACAAGAGATGACAGTTGCACAGCCAAGAGGTCAACAATTTGTGGCCAGAAACTTCATTTCTTATAGAATGATGTATTCATATAATATAGGTCCCACTGAGGGACATTTGCTGAAAGTACGGAATTAAAATAAAAGCCTTTTGAAATATTCTGCTACATAGAAAATATGTTGATATGAAGAAACCCTTAGCTGAAACTTAAGTTCTTAAAGTTCCGCTTTTGGGGAAAAAAAAAGAAAAAGGGAATCTATCAATCTTCATCAAAGCCAAGGAGGCAACTTGTATGAAGAGATACATGCACTGAAGCAGCCTCTGTAGGATTAGGACTGCAGTTAATAGAGACGAAACTATACTGAAATCTCTGTTTTAAGCCTTCCTAAACTTTTGGGAAAAATGCATCCTAATCAGATCTAGATACAGATTTCACAGCTTTCTCACACAGAACTGATAAAAATCTATCATTCTAAGGCACTATGTGTTCAGCTAAAACCGCCCAGCTCTGTAGCTCAGTTTTAGGCCCTGGTAAATAGAAAATAAGCAAAGATAAGACTTTGCCTCTGATTTCTGAAGTTTTGTCAATAAGCTCAATTTCTGAAAAGAGAAAGCACTGTAAAATGAACATGTTCACTAATAAACTCCTTGGTTTGTTTACAAGACATGATGTAATATACCACAAGAATTATGTCAGAATGATATTGCAGCTATTCTTAGCTATTTTTTAATAAATATGTGCATTAATCTACATATGCATGTCACATGTATGTATATGTGTAAAATCAAGGCTTTTCTTATTTTATTTATAACCAAATTACAGGAGCTAAACATGCAACATTCTTGCCACCCCCACAACCAAGAACTGGTACTTTAGGCAGAGTTTACGTGCTTCAGTTATTTCTGACAATATCCCCACACAATAGAGGCTTAAATTAGACTTTTTCATACCTTTGGTTGGAGATTTGGGTGAAGTAGCACATACCCATTAGGGTCAATTGCAAAATAGTATCCATTTGGGCAAAGCTGGAAAAAAGAAGGATTGTTTAGGGTTATACGGCTCCTAGCAATAAAGAAAGGTTGTTTATGTGTGAAACTGTTTTCCAACAATGGTAAGAACATGAAAAATAAACTGCCTTGGACATTATGAAATATGTGAGGTCCTAATCTAAAAAATACATTTTTGAAGGTTTAGTTTTTTATAATTATAAACTCAGAGAATGACTTAAGGTAACAGGCCATATGGAGGCCATATGGTCCCATCCTCTGCTGAAAGCAGAGCTTAACTTCAAAATCAGAGCTTAAGCAAGGATGCAGAAGGTCCACTTTGAATATCTCCAAGGAAGGAGACTCCATGACCTCCCTGGGCATGCTGCCCCAGGGTTTTAGTATTTGTATTTTCACAATGATTTCTTTTTTATTTCCAGTTGAATTTTCCCTTGACACAACTATGTTGGTTGCCTCTTGTCTTTTGTTGTAAGCTTCCAAGAAGAGTCTGGGTCCATCTTCTCCATAACCTCCCACTGAACAGATGCAAAATTACATTCCTGCTTTTCTTTTCCTTTTTAGTTTGAATAAATCCATCTCAGCTTCTTGTATGTCATCGCTTACATGACCTTCAACTACCTCAGCAGCTCTGGACCCCAGTATGTTCAGTATGTCAATGTATTTCTTGTACTGGAGAGATCAAAACTGGACTCAGCACCTCTGATGCTGTCTCACGGGTGCATCGTGCACCTTTGAACTTTTTTACTGCAAGCACCTACTGCTGATCTATGTTCAAGCCGTCCTCCACCAGGATCCCCAGGTCTTCTCCTGCCGTTTCCCTGCCTATATTGCAGCATGGAATTACTCTGTCCTGGGTGCCTGACTTTGAACTGGTCTCTGGTGAAATTCCTCCTGCTCATTTGCTTCCTCAGCTCTTACATTCCACAGCAATGGATATTTCCCTAGGAGTTCCTTAGCTGGATGTCTGAATATATAAAGCAATCCCAATGTGTAGTGTTCATTTAAGAACCTTTCTATAAGGAAGTATCCTATACAAATACTAAATATAAATTATTAACTACCATGATTTTGTACTGTAGACTGTGATATTACTTGACAGTGCAGCAGTGCCATAGGCTACAGGGCAATAGATATGGTGATATTGAAGTGTGTGGCCCTCAGGGCTGCTGTAATATACCACAGTGTAAAAGCTGGCTTTTACAGAAACATCCAGATGGACAGTTGTCACAACAGCGCAAATGTGGCTGGAGAGAAAACTACCTAAAAATCAACAACAGAAAAGAATATATGAAAAGAAGCCTGGAACTGACCTGCTTCCAGTCAGCACTTTACTGTACAGAAAGAGGATGCAAAGAAATCATATACAACGAGAAGTCACCAACCAAAGCCACTCACCGTAAATCGTGGTGTCAGTTTTTTAATATCCTCCAGAGAGACGTCAACCCCCATTACTCCAAGAATCAGCTGATTCTGGACAAGATTCCAAAATGTTAGAACATGTCTGGCCTATTTAGAATGCAGTAACTGAAAGAGTCCATGACTTTTAATTTTGCCTTCATCACTTGTATGCCAGATACTGTACATTTATTTATCTTTCTTTTCTGAATAGTTTTAATAATATCCAAAGGGATTCAAAATAATATTCAATATATTCAGAATTCAGAACAGAATATGTAAATTGCTTATCAAAGTGAACATCAGTTACTACACTCATTACAGCCTCTCTTGAATAAAAGAAAGAGATAATGCAGATGCTTGAATTTTAAGGTCTTTATTCTATCGAAACCTATAAACAGAAATATTTTCAGATGGGAATAGTCTGGAATGCTAGCAGCAAAGAACAGTGGGCATTAATTATATGAGGCTCTATAAATGGTGGAAATGGGCTACAATGCTAATAATCTTATGTTCCTTTTCATGGCAGCAACAAATATAAGAACAAAACTGGTGAAATGTCAGCAATGCATTAATATTTTTACTGTTATATGAAAAAATTGGAATATGTGCTGGAAAATGCATCACATAGTGTGCACCATAAAATTCAGGAAGAAACAAAACAGACAGTAGATTCAGTGAATTCCAGGCATTATCTTTTAGATAAGGTTATTAAAGCTTTTCTTTTTTTTTTAATATGAAAGCAAATAAAATAAATGGTGCTGATCAAACTCATATTTACTCATTCTGAGGCTATGCAATCTCTGAGAAATGGAATTGAAGAATATCTTGGCTAAACTTTGGCATTCTTTGCTTCTTCAAGGTGTAACTGTGGCATGAGAACACATTTATATCAGGTT
Organism: Nothocercus julius; assembly: GCA_013398735.1. Classification (NCBI taxonomy): domain Eukaryota; kingdom Metazoa; phylum Chordata; class Aves; order Tinamiformes; family Tinamidae; genus Nothocercus; species Nothocercus julius. Next base: position 2,471,401 of record VZSV01000088.1, read on the forward strand.
TCTGTAAATCAATATAATAGGTGTAATAGATGACCCGAATGAACATGAATATCATGTCAACTGCATTATTATTATACACTATAAAACATATTCTAAGTCTGATTTTAAAAGAGTAGCATTTAGATTTTGCAAAAATATATTTTAATTTAATATCAGAGAGTAATAGAGATGGGGAATCGTTTGTTTAATATAATTTAATACCATTGTGTTTATTATAATACTGTATACAGAGTGATATTTTCTATAATCATTATCACCAATTCATTTGAATTTGAAGTCCCAAATCATTGCCTTTTAGCCTGAAAAGTCCTATCTTCAAAGACTAAGTTTAAAGAGAATAGGTTATTTGGGCTTCCTCCCTGATTATCCAGAAAGGTCTGGATAATATTATCATTCGCTTCCCATCTCCTGAGTGCTTAAGGTGGCCCTGCTGCCACGAGGTCACCCAGGCAGGTCAGGGGACACCATGGCCTGGAACCCACAATGTCCAGGCCAGGGCGAACTGCGTTTCCTTCTTCCCAGGCAGTTATCGGACAACTAGCGATGACCCGTTTGTTGCTGCTGCACAAAACAAGAGGTAGAAGCTTTCTAAGGAATTACACACTTCTCAAGAACTAGGGAATTAACTTTCACTCAAATAACTGAAAGTATTTTTTTTTTTTTTTTTTTTTTTTTGCTAAAAGTAACGGCTTACTCTTTTCCCGTTTTGTTCTTTTGTTAGATTGAAGACAGGCAGAGTTCCAGTAATCACAAGGCCCAGCTCCTAAAAAAGTCACACACAGAGGGGAAGAAAAGGATTTTTAGTTTTACAACAAATATTAAACTGTAAGATATTAAAACTATCCATAGATTACAGTAGCCGACCGCTAGATTGCAGTCTTGATTTTCAGTTTGTACAAAGGAAAAGTAGTAATACTACGTGTATAAAGTTGAGATACATTTTTTTGTGTACAAATGTGAATAACAGTAATAAATTTCTTTTAAAAAATGGATGGTGTGCAATAGTTGAGGATATAATAAGACCTCAATATTATAAAAACACATTAATACTTACAGTCTTCACTGTACTACAAAATTCAGTTAGTATAAATAAAGAAAAAAACAATTAGCCAAACTAAACTAAAGGTAGTACATCGAAAAGTAACATATACAGAAAGAGGTAACATGGAAAAAAAAAATCAACCAAAATATCAATACTTTACAATGTCTTCTTACAATGTCCAGAATCAGTTCTGCAAAATTACATAGACTCTTCTGCTAGGTACTGCAGTGAAGAATTTGCAATTTTTTGGAAGGATATAAGAAATCTGATTTACTTTTATTAACAGTAGCAATATGTGCTGATAATCTGATCCAGAAAAAATACACTTAGATAGCCAGAAACGGTTTGATTTCCAGCCTAAACTGTCCACAGGCAATTCTACCTTTTTAGTGCTAATGTTTCTTTTTAATTTCAAAAATTCATTTCTTTATTGATGCTTATTCCTCTTATGCATTTTTAGTGAGGATTCGTATCACTTCTCTGCCTTTGTTTCATCAGAATAACATCAAGTAAAATATTTTATTAATCCCTTTAACAAAATAAATTCTCTATATTCCCACTCCTGTAGCACCTGTTCCAACCTTCATCCATCTTTCATGAGCTTAAGTTACCAAATGAAAGGTAAGGAGATTTGTTAGCAAGGTAACAGTGAACAAGGTGAGGTAAGAAGTGCATTTTTTAAGGAATAAAAAAGGAAGAAATAGAGATAATCTGAAGAAAGGAAATGGCTATTTGAGAGAATAATCATTAAAGAGGTACATACTGAAACGGGGTGGGGGAATAAGATTCAGGGAAAAGCGAAATTTTCCCAAAAATCTATAGTTAGAGAAGACAGTTTGAAAATAATAGTAATGATAAGTTAAGAATAACTAGAAAAATATAAAAGCATCTGAAAATTCTGGGATTGTCTGGCAGAAACTAATCCAAGACCAACACTGTTAATGAGCTCTGAAGGCAAAGGGTGAGAAAAGAGTTGTGAATTGCCAAAAACATATCAAACTATCAGAGATCGTTTTGAAAGACAGCCTCAAATGTGTATTGCTCTTCAGGAGCAATTCATAACGTACACCTGAACCTTAAAACAGGTTTCATGAAAAGTGAGTGTCTTTGGTAGGCTGAATTAGAATGTGGCCTCGTGAGACAAGTTTTGCTTCTGACCCAGTAGGATAAAAAGGACAGAAGAAATTGCAGTGCATCACAAGCACGACAATGGCAAACCCCACATGAGGTTGCTTTAGGGAATTCAAGATAAATAAATATTGTGACAGATTAGTCCCAGTCATGGCTAACTCCAGTAAGGAGAAGAGGCCCCAAAGTGGATTACACCCACACGGGCTGTCATACCTGTGATGAGAAAATCCTCTGTTTCAGCTTTTATCTCAACTATTAGCTTGCACTAATCTTTAGTCAATAAATATATTAGGAGAAGAACCTCTCTCTATATATATTTGTCTTCACACACATGTATATATATGTATAAATACACACACACACATACACAACGCACACAGAAAAGCTTGCAGAGAAGACTTTAAATTAACCCACTGAAATGAAAGCAACAAGAGAGAAGGGTGAGGGTATCCCTCTCGTTTTGCTTAGTTAAGCAGCTCTTTCTCCACCCTGCGCCACAGCTTTGGCTTTACAACAGGATATGCACAAAATACATGAACTTTTGTCATCACATCCTTAATGCTTCCAGTAAGAGCCTCAACGGCAACCAAGAAAATGTGGTTAATGAACTTCTGGCCATTGAAATTCCAAAGAAAGAAAAATTGGTTCCTCTGTGTCATGTTCTGCTCTGTGATGAGTTGATAAAAAATTTACAGTAATGCTGACAGAGCGTTTTGACATGACATTATATGACCATGTGAACTTGGATAAATATATGATTTTGGATAACCATTTAACAGCAATTTACAGAAGTACTCAGAAGAAGGTTATCTACAGCAAAAGTCTGCATTGCTGCTAATAATACTTGGCATTTTGCAGTTTCCTGGATGTGTTTGTTTTACAAGACCGAAGTGATAAATTGAGCAGCTAGGAAAGTGCTTCTTCTATCTTTTTTGTTTATTTCTCTATTATATACAGTGTCCAATTAATGCAGTCGCCCCCATGCATGACTGATGATCTCTGCTACAGCATAGGTAAACCACTGGAAAAGCTTTCTTTTGTCTTTTGTTAGTCTGAGGACAGCAGTGAGTGACCTACATTTTAGGACCTGTTCATAGGATAAATTATGTTTCTTTGGTGAAGATTAAAGACACTTATGAGGATAGCAGGTGAAAGCAGCGATGAGCATAACGGTACGAGCTGTTCAGGAACATTCCCCTACTGAAGTGTACAGAAATGCAAGAATATTCTATCTGGGATTGTGGGAAATTGAGTTGTCAGGACTGTGGATAATGGAAATCTAGGGACAAATAAATATTCTATAAATATCCCCTTCTAATTTTATATGCCAAATACCTGCCTTACTATTTTGACAGTTCTGGTTATGAACTTGTTATGCCTTTCACATACAAAGATTCTCATTTTACCAGAGATAAATAAATACAGTTCGTACCAGAGCATCCAGATAGACATTTGTCCACTGGACCTGTTTGGCTTTCTCTCCAGCTAGAACCATTGGTCTTCCCAAAACATCCAGATACTCCTGCCAAAAAGTGTAATAAATTCATTATAAGTAGTTATTAGATTAAGTCCAGAAACAGCATAGAAAATAAACATTAATGAAATGAATACCATGAAAATAGAATGTCAAAGTTCAATAAAGTATTTCTTTAGAATTGTACTTGCCAATAACTCAGTCTTCAATTGGCAGTACCTATTGTCAAGGAAAATCCCTATGTTTTAGAGTCAAGTTACAGAACTATCATCACTGTTTTCGTTCCAAGAAGTGAGAATTAAAATTATTTCTGTTCAAAATTTGTTTGCTAATAGTGAAATTACAGCTAGATCCCAGAACCTTCAGCTCAGGAGAAGGAGCAGGCAGTGGGGAGTGAGAGGTTGACAGGTACACTTAGCTCCTACAGCAGGAACTTGCCTAACTACTACTGACACAAAATATTAAAAATTTAAAACCATGTAGTCCTTGTCTTTCTTTAGTCCCAGGGTATGGATAAAGCTGGTGGTCTGGTGGGATGCCAGATTTACTTCTGCTTTGGTTGTGAGGGGATGCCATGAAACTTATTTCATGCTTCAACCTTACATGTTCATCTTAACATATTAGTAATATTTCCTGTTGCCAGACCCTGGAGGAGTGTAACAGAGTTAAAGAAGTTTTATTCATGTCTAAATAATTTCTGCCAAAAATGTCATGCGGGCCTTGGAAGGACATATCTACTGCTATGGTATTTCTGTGCTTTTCTGGACATCTAAATACATGAACTTTCCAACAAAGAGAAGGAGTGTACGCTCATCTACAGTGTCTGTTTGGGTCACATCATATAATCCCTGTGTCTTGTGTCCTCAATTATCTACACTCCTGTCTGCCAAATTGCTCCTGCATCCCTCCCGAAAGAGAACAGCGGTGCCTCTCCCGGACCGTCGGGAGGCAACCAGGACCCTCTCCAAAAATCAGGATGGTGCCAGCTCCCTGCCTGTGCCCAGCTCAGTGCTATGATATTACTTCCACAGGGTTATGTCCTCACACCGCCCTGCAGCCTTCGCCACAAAACACAACAAAGACGCTGTAGGAAACACAAGTACGGCAGGAAGAGCCTATGAATGTCTAAACAGGAAAAAATGAATGCCTATGAATCTCTAAACAGGAGAGATTTATATATATAAAAAAAAAAGATGTCTAAGGATGGAAGTGGGCTCACACAAGGCCAGGAGGAAAACTGTAGTCCTTACGCAGAGAAGGAGCAGGTCCGGTGTGCGATCTCCCTAGCAAGCTAGGACACCTGTGAGTGAGCAGATGCCCACGTGCAGGGCAGGCTGGCATCAGTCCAAGCTCTATGCTGTGTGCCCAAGGTCAGCCCGCCGCAGCGGTCGCCAGCATGACCTGGATGTGTTCGTGCACCAGCAGGACCAGTAGGCAACAGTTCATGCACCAGCATGCACATATGCCCCTGTGGCCCATGTGCATCTTGGAGCAGGGATCACTCTGTACATTGACTCACTGCAACTACTGAGAAGAGAAATCTGCTCTTAACATAGTGTGTCTTAATATTTAATTGACTGAAGTGAAAACTATTCCACTTTCTTGTGTTACAACTGTATCTACATTCTGCAAGCACACTTACCTGGGTGTTTATTCTTATTGCTCCAATGGAAGGAATTTCATAATAATAACCTAAAATTTAAAACAGAAACAAAACATTTTCTTATGTGATGGTGCTAAACTCTTCATATTAAGTAAATTATATTGACTTGTAAATTCTAACTAAAATTTTATGAAAACAATAGTTCTTATGAATGGAAGAATTTTTTTGTTAGACAGCACAGCAATTCATGTCCACATATGCTGGATCACCAAGCCATATAGGCCGGGCTAGCTATTCTTAAGCAATGTCAGTGTATAGTGTGTTTCTTTGGGCTTATAATGTATATATATATATATATATATTTTTTTTTAAGATGAAATAATGTACTAACTGTACTCCTGAATGCCAATTTATTCTTAATGAATGAACCATATTCATTCAAAAATACAATAAAACTTAAATCAGACTGAAAAATCTGTGGTATTTACATAATATTTAAGCTATTGCCCATCTAAAGCTTTAGCCAAGCACAATCTCAAAGAACTGTGCAGTACCTTTGTTTTCACAGGCCATCCACTGTATCGGTCCTTTGTCATAATTATGTTGACCAACAGAAAATGTGAACACACGTACCTATGCAAATTGAAAAAAAAATGCATATAACTACATGTCATCAGTTAGCTGTTACTCTCAAGTTAATTACTGCTACTTGGATTTTTGACATATTTGAACAGTAAAAGAAAATTGTTAAATTCCTGTTTTACATCACTACAATAGATACAACAGTTTTGTGATATTTTACATATTCTTATTGAATATTTTGGTCCATGAAGTAGGAAAACTCATGGGAGGCACACTCTTTCATAAATCTTTGATGCTTTTAAGCTCTTACATGGGTTATTCTCTATGAAGTATTTACAGATCATTTTTAGTGTGCTTCAGAGTTTTATTAAATCAGTTGACCTAAGCTTTTATTGATGTTGGATGTAGGATTCAAAGCAATGTAAAATGATTTTTTTCAGGTTATAAAATTATTTCAGAAAGAAAAGGTATGAAATTTTCAAATACCACTGAAAATAAATTCTCCTTTTGCTCTGACTTCCAGTAAATCATTACGTTAGATCAACAGAATTCTATGGAAGGACTTTCAGGTTTAAGCTCCTGATATTTATTCAAGTTATGTGTTTTGTAAGCCTTATTCTATTCTGTTTGGCTAATACAACCCCAATCTATCTCTGTAGCTGAGTGGTGTCCTGGTTCCAGAAAAATTCACAGAGTTCTATATAAGTTTTTGATAGAAACCAGAGTTTTCAGTAGAAATTATTTTCCATGCAAATTGTCTGATCTAAACGAGAAAAATAAAAACAAACAAAAAAAGTAATTCTGTACACAGATGAGACAGAAACATTACAAATGTTATATTCCAGCTTCTGGCTGAACATTTTGCTCAGAAGCTGAACAATCCTTTAAAAGGTGGGAAAAAATATTTTCCCTCCAGATTTAATGAGCTTATTACTATTATCATGTCCTTTATAAGAAATGGCCAGGGATCAGACTGCTTTTGCTTTTCAGTCATCTGCTTCTTTATGGACATTACCCACTTTACCTATTCACTTTACAAAAAATAGATTACAGTACAAAATCAGACTAAGAATTCCTTTTTTTTCCTCATTTGATGACTATATCAAAAATTAAAACACATTACACTTAATTTGAAAGGAGGCTATAAGTTAATGTTTCCTTTAAATAATATTCATAATATAAACTTGCAGACCCTACTTTGGACTGCTTACTGATTGCTGCTTGGTCATTTATAGAATTTTTTTTTTTTTTTTAACATGCTCTAAGGTAGACCTTCATTTGTCAGATAAGTAAGCAAAACTGTGTGACAAAATTGAAACTTATATATTAACCAAGAGTTACAGAGTAGCTCCAAATCATCAGTCAGCAGCTAGCAAATGGTGAAACTTTATTAGTGTTGACCCTTATATGCAAGAAGGGCAAATAAAATGTTGTGCTGGATGTCATTTTTAATTAGTAACGGCTTTTGATCTGCTTTATACATACAAAACTGTTTGTTTCTGCATCTAAAGGCTGAATTAAGGTAACTAATGTCTATTGCACTTATTACTAAATCAGTTTTTCTTTTTTTTCTTTGTTTTCATTTTTAAAACAAGGAAAATTTCTACTAAAACTATGCCCTACAGCTTCCTCCCCCGAGCCCATGATAGTTCTAGTTACACAGGTATGGGAATGATTGCACACATGTGATGTGATAAAATTTTCCTCCCATAGCTCATATGTATAAAGGCAGATGAAAAAAAACCTTCCATTACCTTGAAAATACCAGCATTGATAGCAGTTACATGATGTCAACTGGTATGTCTGTATCTCATTTGCTTTTTTATTGCTCTATCACCTTGTAAATTCAAGTCAGATTTGCCATCTCCATTTGTCCTTGACCTCTTTCACAAAGTGTCAGCTATATCCCTTCTAATGGATCTTTCTGTCTCCATTTAATCACCGAACGTTTTTCCAAGTTGAATGTCACAGCGTTATTTTCTTTCAATACCTCTCAGCTCACAAGGTCCTTATTACATTTTTGCTCTTTTCTGCACTCACAACTGTTACAACTTAGTGCCCACTAAACACTTCCTTCGAATTATGTTCTTCTTCAAGATGATGGTGAAATAAGACCAAAACCCACTAAAAAGTACTACTAAGATAGCTGAGTGACTTGACGTCTCTTTTAACAGGATTAAAAGTGGCTAATTAAGTAAATAAGAAACAGTCATAGGGGTGTGCTTGTCTGTGTACAAAACCCATGAGTCAATAGGATGAGACTGTCTAGCATTTGTTCTCAAATGTAAAAACACTGCCCTGCACTGAAACATTGGACTCAAGTTGTGAAATGGTATGTAATGAAGGGAAAGAAGCAGCATGTCAAATCTGCAGCTAATCTATAAAAAAAAATCTAGAATTTTAATTATTGACAACAAGCAAAGGCCAGTACATATGATTTACTGTTGGGTAATTAACAGAGATAAAGAACTGCAATGTAAATTGGAGTTTTTAATTGTTACTTGGCTTGACAAATGGGTATTACACTCAAAAGAGTTTTCTTTTTCCCATTGTTTCTTCTGGAACTGAGTAGAATGAGAGACCAGCTGGAAAATTGAGTCAGCAAGTCAAAAGAAACTAGACAGTTGTAGCAAAAACCATGATCAGTGTTAAACTTTCCTGCAACAGAACCCAAAGTCAGCCAAGGGACCGAGATGAATCTGCCTGTATCTCTTCCTTTGCAAAGATAAATCCCACCATTTTATGACTACCATTAAAAACAAAAAGAAATATTTTCCCAACACTAGGAAAAAAAAAAACCAACAAAAAAAAAACAACAAAAAAAACACAACTTATTGGCTCAAAAATTATCTCAACACATCATGGAACCTCTGTTGTTATGATGACACACAGAAATAATACAGTATAAGATGAAATTCAGAATATTTTAATCAGACCATTATAACTAAAGCTAAAGATACAGAGATTTCTTTTACTATTGACCAAGAGAAGTTGCAATAAAAAAGTCAGTAATTCTAGTATATTCCTGGAAAATATTTTTCCAACTAATGTGTTTGAAAAGATTATCGGCTATAATGAAAAATTGTGTCTGGTTTGCATTTCCTAGGCACACTTCTAAATCAAATCTAAATCAAACGGACAATTTACAAATTAAGTTTACTTTTCNTTTTTTTTTTTTTTTTTTACATCCTGTTATGCATTCCATCTTCTAAAATCCTAGTAAGTATAGCTTTTAAATCACTTAAATCATTTTGGTCACGGAAATGTTATGTGGTTTTCAAACTGCCACCGTTAAACTTCTGAAGGCATGCGTTTCCTTACAGCTGTGGGCACATCTCCTTAAAGGGGAGGAAAAAGAAAGAAAAAACTTGAAGAAAAGTTTAGATTCTGTTCTGAACTCACTGAGACCAGCAGGCAATTACAACCAGTTTGAACCCTGGACACAACTTCAGAGGGGTGATCTAAAAACCCCTCTAATTGGGACATCACCTAGAATTGCCACTAATGCCAAATGCTGAGTTTCATCTGAATTTTGGTCCACACTCCTTTGTGCTGAAGTCAGGTTTCCTTGCCCCAAGCTGTTTAGGTTGTATCTATAGAAGCAAAGCAACTTTGCTTTATTAGCAAGGAGAGGAATAAGAGACAGAAAAGTTCTGTGTTTACCAGCAGGCGTAAGACTTACATTGATGTGTCAGAGGGAACTTTTAGGGTCCATTAGGCTATGTTCAGACAGTAAATAAAACGGGAAACAATCCTTTATTTCTTAGTCCTTGGGGGACAAGAACGCAGCATGTCTCCCAGCTCCACGGCTAAATCATCTTGCCATCCTCCCTGCCCATACCACCTCCAGCCCTGGGTGGCCTCACGTTTAACTTCTGAGAAGAGCTCATGTTACCCCAAACTCAACCAGGACATTGCTCCCAAGAGCCGAGGGCCACGGGCAAGAACCATGGGGCCACGGAGTCTGCTACCAATTACGTAGGATGGAGGAGAACCACAGCCCTCCGCAGCTTGGACATGGCAGTGTGAGTCACTCCTAAGACACAATGCTTCAAGGGTTTCTTGTGAAGGGCTGAAGAGGACTTGACCTTTTCAAAATGACTTTGACAGTAGTGCCTCTAACCTTCTAAATGAGAGTTTAATGGTGAGACAAGAGGTATCTGAGTCCATGTCTCTCAGATTGAGCAAATTCCTAATTTGGTGAATACCAGCCTCAAGGAAAGTTGGCATTTAGCTAGGAGGTAGGACACTTTGTTCTTTCGCCATGATTCTCTGCCTCCTGATGCATTTTGCACTTACCAATAATTGGGCAAAACACAGACATAATCTTAGGAGCGGAAGTGATTCTGCTGCTAAGTCTTGGGAAGTTTAAAAAGTCTATGGGCAACACACAACTCAAAACACAGAACTCAAATTTTATGTCAAGTTAGGAAAATTCAAGATGAGGGCAGTTACTGAGTGTGACACTTTTCAGTGGCACAATACACCAAAGGAAATGTACTAAATTTTATCACTGATACTTAAACCCATAGTAGGACCCCTTGCTTTGGATACTTTCCTAAAATATGTACAGACTTGGGGCAGAAAGAACTGGGAAACAGAGTAAGATTGTAGCTCTCAAATGACCATATTTAGATGCAAAAGAAAATTGCTGTTTGGATGTCTTGGAGGCATAAAATATGAAGGTATTTGATAAAATATCTACTCAAGTATTTTCATAATTGACCCTTAATCTCAGATTCAGTAAGGCATTTAAAAGTGCAAGAAATGCCACATCAATCAAAGAAAATTACTTTCATTGAAACGTGTTTAAAGATTACTGAAGTAGGTCCTTGAAGCTACTTTTCTAGCCATTTATCCACAACAAATTATTCCTCCCAGACTTTCTATATATATTTGAAGTTTTTTCTATCATTAACATCTCTCATTCACTATAATTTAACCTCAGACTTCAAGTTCCAACACCAACTTATGAATTCATAGTTTAATTATTGCCTATGCAATCACAATCTAATATAGAAAAGATATTAATGTCACTCTAAAAATCAGTTCACATTACAGCCCAGTGTTAATCCAAGCTTTGAAAAAGAAGAAAAAGCTTGCTACATGGATGGAGATTATTAGACAATCTGAGATCCTCACCTGCTTTAGATATAACCATAAATTACACTGTTAAAACAAGTTCAAGAACTTCTGATGGACCTAATATGTTGGAATAATACAGCCAAGAGCACTAATGTATTGTGTAATTATACTGAAGCACAAAGGGGAGTACAGATCTTATCTGAAGTCTCTGGAACACATGCACACAGTGAAAGCCATGGTCTCTGAATATGTCTCTAAAATGAATCTTAGTATTTTTTTGAAAATCTTATTAATATTTGAAATGTGTTTTGAGAACTGTGAAATATTTTAGAGATAAAAAGCTGTTTTTTTCTACAGCTTTTTGTTGCCTTACATACATGCAACTGGGGATATTTTCTAGTAGATAGGTTGAAAACATCATTCTAGTGTAACAAATTGAGTAGTTTCACAATTACCACTCTTTGACAGATCCAACAAAAAAACATTTCTGTTATACAGACAACTTATTGCATCTTATTAGTGCCACCTTGTGGAACTGCAGCTACTCATTGCTGATACTGGAAAGGGTTGGCACGCATTTGATGCCTCTCCATGCTGTGTGACCTTACTTACATAGGGCTAAACTGGCCAACTGATACATATTACCTTACTTCTAACAGTTCATAGTTAAATTGATATCCTTAAAGTCTTTACCTAGTTTAGACTTTGAGTGAATTTTCCAATTCTGTAGGAATTGAAGACATCAGTGCAGGAACGTTATATGACCATAAAGTTGCTATGCCCTCTGTATGCACCGTCTGCCTCTCCGAGTTGAAATTTTTAATCTCACAATTTTTCAAGTGTAGGTACAAATCAGCTCTTTTCTACTATATGATACTGATATCAAGCACAGGGATAAAGAAAAGTTCTGCTTTCAGAAAAACAACTGCAGGATCTTGTGATCTTCTGTATCCTAATCCCTTCTTCAAATTAAGGAATGGCATTATCCTGTTCCTAACAGTTCAACTGATCAATGTTTTAGTTCGCCTTTCCGGGTTCTGTTTACTTGCTTGATTTGTCTTCTTTCTTGGTTATGTTAATAATAAAATTTCCTTGTAGAAATTGAAAACAAACAAATCTCCCTTTTCTCTGAGCTAATTCTCAATGACACTCAGGATTTATCATTGCTCCAAACAAAGAAACAAAAATCCACTTTTTTGGGGGAGTTCCTTGTAAATTTGCTGGCCCATGTCTGGAACAAAGGAGTTGACAAAGCAAATTGATTTGTGCTGCATCCCTTCCCCTCCATATTCTCTCATTTTAAAAGTCTTTTCGATCCATTACTAAGACTAGGATGACCTATAATTCATGACTAGGATGGCAAACAAGCCCCATAGCTTGCTTCGAAGTCCATAATGCCCAGAAAGTCATGTGCTCAGCTAGGTAATGTGAGTGAAATAGGGTTTATCATTCCCCTGTATTCTGGATTAAAAGTCCATATGGAATCTTGAAATTTTCTTTGAGAGTCAAAACAATATTTGGAGGTAGTTAACCAGTTGGAAATGACCAACTGGTCACTTACATAACTATATAGGTATTTACTGTTCATATTTTGGCACTATACCTTTTTTCTCTTTTTTTTTTTTTTTTTTTTTTTTTTTTTTTTTTTTTTTTTTTTTTAAATCTCAAAAGCACTGGGAAATAAAAATTACAAACACCAGCTAAGGAATTAAAGGAATTTATTCTGAATATATTCTGTTTCTTAAAAGGTGAATGTTTCAAACAACAGTTTTCATCAGGTACTCCACAATGACTATTTTTTATTCATGCAAACGTTTTCTCTTTGCAAATAGTGTCCTATGCTCTTGAATTATTACTGTCTTGTACTGCCTTTTGCTTTTCTGCTTTCATTACTCCATTTCTGACAGTGTGGAAAACACTGACTGAGACTAAGTGGTTTCAAATGCCAAAAAGTCATATTGGAAGGAGAAAAGAGGATGGGCCACCGGAAATTCTCATTTCCCAGCAGAACTCTTCTACAGGAAATTTTCCTCTCTGGAATTATCAGTTAGTCAAAGTTCAAGTTCTAATCTTATAATGGATGGTTTTCCACAGAATAACAGAAATGCAACTTTAAGGAACATGACAAATAGTGAGAAGTTCTAAGAAAAATGACTTACTTAGCTTGAGAAGGGCTATTCCAAGTGGTGAAGGCACTTCCTGAGTGCCTGAGCGGGACTGCTGCGTAGTGCTGGAAACTCACTGCTGCCCCATCAGTCTGAGCAATCCCATCTTGCCGCTGCCTGCAGGCCAAGCGCAGCTCACTGCCCTGCTCTGCAGGGGCTGTGGCCATGTGCTATGGACTGTCCAGTGAACTAATGAATTCATGGAGCATGTGTGACAGCTCATTGCATTTCTTGCAAGAATGCACCTGAACACTCAGGAATCTCTAAGATGTTCTACATATATATTAAATTTATAGATACCATCAATCTATGCATGCTTTAAAGGTAATGAAATTAGTCATGTCACATTTCCCTTCTATGCTGAGTGATGCTTTTTTTTCTTTTTTTTTTCCTTTTTTCCAATTTCTTCTGCTATACGCCTAATAAATTTCTGAGGAGAAAAAAAAAATACTCTGATCCTACACACAATTCACTGTCCTATATTTTGCTGTAAGAGTTGCTCATGGCCCTGATGTATCTAACACTTTGTAGCAGTAAGACCTAAACTTTCAGGAGATAGGATATAAGCCGCATTTCAATCTTATCTGATGTGAGGTAACCCAATTTTAATCATCTCTCACAAAAATCTACTCTTTTCACAGAATCACAGAATGGCTGAGGTTGGAATGCACCTCTAGAGATCAT
>VZSV01000088.1:2485521-2519320 GCA_013398735.1 Nothocercus julius
CCAGAACTGCCCCCAGTACTCCAGCTGCAGCCTCCCCAGAGCTGGGCAGAGGGGCAGGATCCCCTCCCTCCACCTGCTGGCAACTCTCCTCCTGATGCACCAGGATCCCGCTGGCCTTCCTGGCCACGAGGGCACATTGCTGCCTCAGGGTTACCTTGTTGTCAATCAGGGCTCCCAAATCCCTCTCCGCGGAGCTGCTTTCCAGCAGGTCAAGCCCTAATCTGCACTGGTGCCTGGGGTTATTCCTGCCCAGGTGCAGGACCCTGCACTTGTCCTTGTTGAACCTCATGAGGTTCCTCTCTGTCCAACTCTCCAACCTGTCCAGGTCTCTCTGAATGGCAGCACAGCCCTCTGGAGTGTTTTGTACCATTTGTAAACTTGCTGAGGATGCACTCTGTTCTCTTATCCCAGTCACGGATGAATAAGTTGAACAGCACTGGACCCAGTATTGACCCATACAGGTCACCACTGACAACAGGCCTCCAACTACACTCGGCCCCATTTATCACAACCCTCTGAGTTCTGCCATCCAGCCAGTTCTCAACCTACCCCAATGTCCACTCATCTAACCCACAATTCCTGAGCTTCCCAATGAGGATGTTATGGGAGACAGTGTCAAAAGCCTTGCTGAAGTCAAGGTAGACAACATCCACTGCTCTCCCCTCATCCATCTGGCCAGTCATCCCATCATAGAAGGCTAGCAGGTTGATCGAACACAACTTCCTCTGGTGAATCCTTAATAACTACTCCTGATCACCTTCTTTTCCTCCACATGCCCAGACTTGGTCTCTAGCATGAGCTGCTCCATCATCTTTCCAGGGACAGAGGTGAGGCTGACCAGCCTGTAGTTTCCCAGGTCCTCCTTCTTGCCCTTTTTGAACACTGATGTTGGTTTTCTTCCAGCTTTTAATGAAAAAAAAGCCGTTCTGTCTTGTTTGCTTCATACAGAGAAAATTATTATAGAAAAAAAGTACTGCATTAAGAGTTTTTTTGTTTGTTTTTAATAAAATACCCCCTGACGTCTAAGATTTTAACACTGAGCACTGAGAAAGAGCCTGACATCTTTTTCTAAAATCATTACAAACATAAACAAGACAAATTCCTGTTAAAAAGACATACTAAAAATAAAGGTAGAAATATACTTTTCAGGATGCACTGCAGGTTCTTTGGCCAGTCTGGATTAAAAGTGCATAAAGTGCTCTCTTTCTTATAAAAGAAATTTCTCCTTGCTTAAGTCAACTCTACTGGACCTCTATACTTAAGCTAGCGCATTTCCAAATTCATATTCCTTCCCTACGGCACACTGCCTGAATATAAAAACAGATCGCTCTTGTTCTTTGAATGGAATGTAACTTTGTTCCTTGGATTTTTCATTTCCTTCTGAAGCTGTCACCCGCTTATACTGCTCCATATACGCACCTGGTGCTATCATCTGCTTCAGCAGTGCCATTATTTGCTCACTGCCTGCAGACATTCCCACTCCTCAATTTCTTCCTTTGAGCTCTAGTACAGTCTCCTATGTCTTTCTGTTTCTTCCCCAGTACACTGGCTGCTCTTCTCATCCAAGTATGTACCATCCCACCTTCAAAAGAGAGATCTAGAGCTCAGTAACCTGTCAGATTTCGGCTTTAAAAGCTCAGTTTTACTGTATAACAGATCTCTCAGTGCATCATACGCACTTGTACTAGCTTGGTATCACATGATTTACTCTATTTATTGGACAAATTCTACTATTTTCCCCCCATAAACTTTCAACTTTACTCCAACGGTGAAAGGTTAAACTTTCTAAAACTCAAGATTCAGTCAAAATACAACCATTAGAATAGTGATTATACAACAGGTAGATTTAAAGAAAAGCATGTTGTATTCATCATAAAAGATTTGGTTTTTGTGTCCAATTTTACTTCATCATCTACAGCAAGCAATTCTTAATTTTTAAATATCTCCACTTTTATGTTTTAATGGTATTTCTAAGTTAGCTTTTAGAGGAAAACAACTCGTATCTTCTCTATCTACAGCTGCGCTCATTACAGTCACCTCTTTGAAGTCGGCAAAAAGAGATTTGTTTTTGGATTCTAAGGAAGAATTAATTGAAAATATGGAGGTAAAAAGCTAATATGGGGTAAAAAGCAGAAAGCAGTTTTTATTTTGAAGAAAGAAAGGTGAGAGCAGTAAAATAAGGATATGATTTCAAAAAGACAGACTTGAGCAAACTCTGAGAATTAACTAACTGAGACTCTTGGGAAGATAATCTAAAGAATAAAGGATTAAAAGAAAGCTGGCAGTCATGAAGAGGAATACATTAAACATTCAAGAAAAAACTGTCTAATGCAATGTAAGATGAAAAAGCTTAGAAAAGAAAATCAAATGTGTAACCCAAAATTGAAGGATACCCATGAAAAGTAGCAGTATGGGGGGAAAAAAAAGACAAAACCAAATATGGTTCAATACTATGATGCTGTTGAGGAAAGGCAAATTATAATCTATGATGTATTTACCTAAGCTATGTATGAAGAAAAATCACAGAAAATAGTTTATTCTCTTGGTATCATTCAAGTTTCATCTGTAGTTGTTCCAAAGAATATTTTAGGAAAAGTACAGATAATACACCTTTATATACAACAGGAGGGGACAAAAAGAATAAAAAGAATTCAGGATGTATTCTATGAGAATCTGAAATGAAGAAGTTTGTTTAGCTGAAAAGACAAAGCCTAGGAAGAAGGACAGGATAACAATATAAGATTTATCTCCTAAAAATATAAGGGGATTTATGTCTGAAAATGTAAGAGGACATGGCAAGAATTAATTGTTCTCTGTGGCTACTGTAGAACAAACACGTTTCTTTACCGTACAAAACTTTTTAGGGAAAACTTTCTAAACAGGTAGATAGCAAAACAGGAAAACATAACTCACGAAAATTGTGGAACCGGATACTTTAAAGAAGAGGTTATGCAAACATCATCAAGCATGGCCTAGGTATTAAATTGCTTACGCTCATTGATTAAAGTCCCACTCCTATTCGTTAATTACAGAAGACGGCCAGCTCCCACTGTATTTCTCTGCAATCATAAATTCAATATAACAAGCTCAAGGTTAGTATGACACCAAACCTCCCTCCTGAGCTCTAACCTCAACCAGCTGTGCCATACATCACAGTTTACTGGTATAAATAAGTAAATACAGTTTGACTCTTTATTTTTATTCCCAAATAAACATAACTTATTTTCTATACTAAGTGGCCTCCTATTCCTGGTACCTCGATTAATCAATTTATGCCACCTGCAGCACTGATAGTCTTGCAAGACCTTCAATCAATCACTGTTAATGAAGTGTTTTGGAAGCGAAAACCCACAGAAATGAAAGTATCGAATAGCTCCCTCCCTGACAAATTTGAATGAAACAAGCTGTCATTTTGGTTTCATAGAACAGCCATCTATGATTTTAATAGGACTGATGAGATTATTTTTCAACAAAGCTATATTAAAACTTTCATTAGGTTTCTGCAGTTCTCAACACCACCATGTGGATTTTATCTTGCACAGCAGATAAAAATGTCCTGTGGTATCTCAAAAGGGCTCATGCAGGTAATGAAAAAGCAGCATAAACAGAAATTCAGTTTCAACACAGGGCACCCTGTTGACACAGGTGTGAAAAGGCTCTTGTGCCTGCTGATCACCTCCCTAAAACAACCGCTCAGCTGCCCCCCTTCCCCTGTGCCTTCTTGGTCTTGTATCTTACAGAGTATCATAGTACATACAATGAATTAAAATTAACATCTGGAAGATGACATACTTCTAAGACAGAAGTAATTATTGAATGAAAAACCTTCTGTCTGATCGAAGACAGAGAACAAGCATTATAACATAATGACAATAATGGACAAATTGTAAAGGCTGATTTTGGATTTAGCAATCATATCTGCCCTTTTTTTGTCTTTTTGTCTTTTTCTTCTCTAGCACTTCAGACTTAAGTTAGCTGCTTCAAAAAATATGATGCTTTTTTTGTTTTGTTTTTGTTTTGAAACAGCTCTTCGCCTTCATGGAGGAGAGAAAGGTACTTTAGCCTGACAAGGTAGATTATTCATCAGATGACCATAAACTGGTTCCATTTTTAGAAGACTATTTGCAATTGAAAGGGAAACAATTCTGAGTTATCTTCCTCTGCACTTACAGTATACGCCTAGCTGTTTTTTACCTACAAAGGTAGACTGCTGTCTGAAGAATTTTCTCTAATGATTGAACAGTGAAAGGGCTGAAGGGTATCGGTGCTGCTGAGCGTCACAGTGCCAATGCAAAGCATTAACAAACAAGGGTAACTGGCCATCTGGAGACTTCTCTCGCCTAAGAGGTCCTGTACCATCATTACAATTCACCGCTCACACTGATTGATCAGAAGAAATGAGAAGTGTCCTAGCTTCTGGTTGTCCAAAGACTATAGAAAGCAATGAAAAAGAAGCCCAGAGAACAATTTAATATCTTTTTGTTGTTGTTGTTTTTGCCATTTTAGCTATCAAACTACGTACATGCCATTCAGATATAAACCCCGAAATTCCAGATACTTGCTCATTTCAACCCTTAATTTCAGTACTTTATGTTATATCTTGTGTAGCAAGTCTATCTAGAGGAGCACACTTGGACAGTTGTTAAGCACTATGAACAGTTAGTGCTGAGAAAGATGGTGCTTCTATTTTCAGCTTCACGAGTAAGTGTAGAAAGTTACATTTATTCAGGCTGACACCAGCCAGAGTCCCATGGCTACCCCAAGTGAAAATGTCATGCACTTTTTTTAATGGTCATCTGTAGTCGACACAAAAGCTTTCAGGCTCCTCTCAGATGACTCTAGCAGAACCAAGCTGCTGTCTACATTAACACCACTGCAGAACCACTGCCTGTTAAATTTACTTGTAATTGTGCAAAAAGGCATTCAGACCGATAAACCTAATAGTTACTGGGTTTTATAGATACTAAAAACAGAGGGAATTTCTTTTATAAGACAGTTTTGTAATATCAACATATAGTGCATGAGGGATGTTTAAGGTCCCCCCTACATGAGTTGAGCAATCCTTCAATATTTCTATTTCAGAGTGTACAATATACCCCAAAGAGCCATAGCTGGCTGTCTATTTTTAACCCAAGTTCAATGTTCTCAGGCTGGAGAACGCCTACTGTGCCTACATTTCAATTAAATTTATATTGCTATCTTCAGTGAAGCCATCTGCAGCATGAGTATAAATAAAACGAGAATTTACCAGCCTCATTCCTGAAGTTAGCCATTTGCATGGTATTTCACACAATTAGTGCAACAACCCCAAATGCTACAGTAAAGGTAAATATGCCGATTTTAAAATATCACGTATAGCACACACTTGCAATCTGTGCCAATAAAATCTGGATTTATTAAGGGAAAAAGACAAGCAAAGGTGAGACACAATTGTGACTTTCAACTTCAAACGGAATAAAAACTAGAAATGTTCCTCCTCTATATTGTTATATCAGTTTATTATAAAGATCTTTGCATTCATAGTTTAGGTGAGTTGTAATTTAACTACCAAAAAACACCAAAGCTACTGAAGTAGTTTAATTACTTTAAATATATCTGTATGTCAGCTCAAAGGGTTGAAATCTGCTAACAGGACAGTTTTCCTGCCTTTATCTACTGTGACACAGTAAAATCATAAAAATTCATTGTTAAAATATTGTTTGCAAAGCACAGAGGAAAGTGATCAAGCAAATCTCTTTTCATGCCTGGTCTGTATTACATGACAGATACTGATACCGTGGAGTGTTACAACTGTAAAAGACAGGAAACTCTTTTTAATACCTTACTCATGGCACCCAATAGTACTGCTACAAATAATTATAAAACTAGCCCTCTAACATAAATCTCTATCGTGCAGATTTGTATTTTAGCTATATATAACTTAATCAAGTGCAAGATGTTTTCTATTACACTTAATTATACAAGAAGGCACATCTAAATAAACAGAAATCCAGACAGTAACCACTATCACTCACGCATATATTGTATTGCATACAGTAAGAAGCCTAAACCTTCATTTGTTACTAGTAACAAGAAAGCAAGAGTGTGCCATGGAGTAACAGTACATATAAAAACAACTCAACTCTTGGCAGTACAAATTTACAGCATAATAGGAAAAAAATAACCATGTTAAATTAATAAATCTCTATTCCATCATACCTCCTTGAATAACTGAATGCTTGAATGCTGTGCTTGAATAACAGCACAGTGCTGTTAAGGCTGAAAATGTGTTTTTTTCTAACAACTGGATATTTTACTATGCTTTCCTCCTAACACAGAGAATTAAACAAAAATAATAAGGAATATATGCTTTCCTTTAGCTGATGGCACTAACTATAATAAAAGCTACCGAGTTCAAATTCGAAGAGGAATCTCTGCATATTATTTCAGCATAGACCTTTGTGTGTTGTACATTGAGTTGCCATGTTTTCAGGTCTTCCATCTAATTAACTGTCAGTTTAAAAAATGCTTCCAGCTCAGACACAAAGGTTAACTGAGTGCGGGCACATCATTCCACATGGAAGGCCACTATAGGGGCAGGCACGGAGCAGTTGTCCAAGGTCACGGAATGAGTCACTGGGGGAGATGGAAATTGCATCTTGTGTTTCTAGTTCCCCTTTCAAAGGGATCAACTCAAGTACATTAGGGCTTCCAATGAATTACCTCCACTGCTTTGCATATAAACACCCATGGCAACGGTTTTAGCATCCTGGTGAATTGTGATCTAACTTTTAGCTTGCAAAAAATAAGACATCTACAGGCACATCCCCAAACAGCAGGAAAGGTAAAGGCTCACTTTTAATAAAAAGTGAGATCGCATTTAAATTTCCTTTAAAAAGCAATAAATCTTCCAAGCATATTTACCAACACGGAAGGGTAGTAAGGGCCAATTCATAGAAATGGAGTTTATACCATATATAGACAAACACACATACCCTCTGTTTGTGTATATGTGTATCTGTAAGTATGCAAAAATCAGACTGGAAGTTTGATTAAATTAAAAAATAAATAAAAAAACCAAACAGAGCAGCTAATAATCTCATGTTAGCAAGACAAATCCAGTGATTCCTGTGTGAGACCCATAATTTTAGTTGAACTACAGAACATATTTCAGTAGCGGAAAATTACTGAATTACAATTTGCAGCCATCCCAGTCCTAGCTAAAATGTGCAAATATTTAATTAACCTCACATAGCAACTTATGGAGGCTTCTTCTAGTCCATATATGCTCAATTTCCCAAGTAAAAAATTTTAAATATATTTTATTATCTTTTCAGAGAAATGTTATAGATTTAGAAAGCCTTAAGTGGCCTAAGGTTCAATGGTATGAATTTTAAAAGATACTATTATTTCCAACGTAAAATATTCTTTTTTCTTTTTTTTTTTGCCTTTTTTTTTTGTGTGTGTATGTACAATCTTTCACATATCACTTACCTTTTTGTCTTCATTATATTTGTGGAAAATTTCTTGTGCTCTTTCTTCACCACCATCCGTAAATAACATGATAATCTTATTGCAGTTAGCTCTAGAGACACTGTGCTGTAGGAGATACAAAGAGAAACACTTCTTATTTCAGGGTATTCGAAATAACAAGGGACGCATCTGATATCTTCCAAATCAACCTGCTTACAACTTTAACATTATAGGCAAAACTGCAGCCGTCTTGGGATCAAAGACAAAACTTCCAAAGTCTTCTGGGATTTCATCCAGCAACAATTCCGTGAGACAGTTTTTCCAATTCTGTATTTTGCCTTCATGTCACGGAGATGTTGTTTGCTCATGACTACATGAAACAAATGAAAACTCAAACCAAACAAACGACAAAAAGACGTTTTTCCATTCCTTGAGAGCCAAACACCTGAGAGATCTGGCCCAAGGCAGAGAACTGCCCATCTCGGTGGCTCCCACCCATCAGGTCACCCGTTACGTGCTCTCCAAGACGCACTCTGCGACACTGATGGAGGGCCTCTAAATGCTTTAATCTTCCCTTCTCCATCCTAACTATCCCTGTATTTACTCAGGACCAACGGCCCGCTAAGGAACTAACAAATATTCACATGCAACACGTGCACTTTCTTTCTGTGGGACACCTACTCACAGAAACTATAAAGCTCAGTGAACTTAGAGGTGTTTGTGTTCACTGTTTTTGCCATTTTTCCTTAAAATCAGCTCAGTCCAATAAATCTTTACTCTTTTGTTGTTGTTTTTATTTTACCTTCAAGAAGAAGGCTTGCGAAGTACCTAATTCTCTCCGGCTTTTGAAAAGAATCTTTATCATCTCAGAGAATGAGTAACTTGAGTGGCCAGGTGAGATGATCCCACCTCCCATAGTTACTTTTCATCCCACTTTCTGATTTGATTCCTTGTGTTTCCATTATCAGAAAGATCACAGAGTTAATGCCAGGCCCTCAAGCACCACCCAGGAAGCCTGACTGCAGCAGCTCCCAGCTTCAGATCACTCTCAGCAAGTGAACTTTCTTTGCAATCTTTATATTTAAGAGATACTTTGTATTTTTGGTTCAGTATTAATTGAATATTTATTTAACCATTTGAAAAAACAAGTTCCAGATTTTCTTACATGCAACAAAAAAAAAGTTTGAAGTCAATATACTGTCTCCACTTGCATCAGCACTCTGTGTTTCATTTAGAAATAAATAATTTATGACCACCTTTTGCTCGTGAAATAGAAAGTACAATATACTGCTTTGGGCTGCAGTCTTTTTGATATTAAAAAAGTAATAAAAGTTGAGCGAGATACTTCATAAATAAACTCACGTACATTTCTAGTGATTTAATATATAGGCCAAAATAAAATCAAGAGGGCACAAAGGCGATGGCATAGAAGGAACCAAAGCCCACTTGTCTTATATAACTTTCTTATTGATTTTAAAGGGACAGCCATTATAAATAAACTTTGAACTCAATCCAGTCTTTGTTAAAATGGATTAAACTAGGATTTTTCCTGTGGCTTACTCAGCACATGTTTAGATAGCACCAGAAAAACGCGTTATTTTCTTCCCCATACTTTCTGGTACTTACACGTTGGCTTTTACTTACACTGCACTGTTTAGACACTAAAGTGATGTCATAAAAAAGATACCAAGATTTTAGAATCTCAACTGTGTTTCAGATCTAATGATGAATGCATGTTCCCCACCACGCATGCACACAGCTTCTGTCCTGGTGAAAGAACCTATAGCAGATGAGTCCTTCACGAGTGATCAAATGTAAGGCAAGATGGTCTTTACAGCACATTTTCTTTTTTTTGCCTCTCCAGCCATAGCGATGGAGAGATACTGGCTAAGGGCTTGGATAGATTTTGCAAAACCTCATGCAGTAAATCCATCATTTTTCCAAAGAGTTTGCACCACCATGCCAAGAAATGTCTCTGCCCTCTCAAAATAGACCCAGCAGAAGAGCATTTCCCAGTACAAAATATCCAAACTGGCTTATTAGCTTAAACCACAAAAGAATAAGAGTTGGAACTAAGTCTAAGTCCTGATTTTAGCTCTCACTTGCACTTTAAATAAAGTCATCTATTTTTTCTTGATTTTACCTTGTTTTGTTTTTTAAAGTAAGGCATTGCACATTTTATGCGAGTCCCACATCCTTTAATTCTTTGAGCAGCAGGTCAGGGCTATACTTCACGATGTGAAACTTTAAGAATGAATTTTTCAGTGCCAGTTTCATGCCACTAAGTAAGATGAAGTAAGGCAAAAATCAGCTATATGATTTCAGAACAGATGCTTTCAAGATGCTTAGGGGAATGGGAAAAACGTCCTGAAACACAGAAGCTAAAATATTATTTGCAAAGATATACTGAGTTAATATATCAATATACAGAAAAAAAAAAAAGGCTAAAATTATGGCATCCAGATTATGAATATCAACTAGTACGCAGAAAAAAAAAAAAAAAAAAAGGTATTTATTCCTATGTAACGGTGCATCAGGCAGCACCTTTTTTTTTGAAACCCTGTGAGGAGCCCACTGTGTTTGGCAAAATTTCTTGTATCTTCCTGGCTCCTACTGCACGTGATGGGGATACCAAAAAGGGAGGAAATGTGAAAACAGTCATTGTTTAAAATCCCCTTTGCAGTTTCACCAGCCATCAGCAGAGGGCATGCAATCATTTCCCCGCCAAACCCCTCTGCCAGATAAAAGACTCATCTGGTAAGAAAATGTTTTGAAAATACTATATTTTCTTTTCCTCCATCAAAATTTTGCTAGATTAGGAATTTGTCAGCCACCACTAGGCCCAGGGTACATATCCAGTGGCAGGAAAGCAGCCAGACTCTGGTAGATTGAAGGAGAAAGGTAAAGATGCCTCCTCGAAGAGACATTACCAAAATAAAAAGCAAGCAAAAATGTGTGCACATCATATTTACTAAGCTAGACCCTTAGCTTCTGTAAATTGGTATAACTTTATGTACACTACGGTGGGAATCCAATCTGCAATCTTTATGAAGGTGAAATGTAGAAAGCTATTTTAAGCTACTATAAACTACTACATATAAACTACTCCAAAAATGACTAATAAAACCCAAATTTTATGGTGAGTATGAAACATTTTTACTACCAGAAAAGTAGTGCTTGGGTGAAAGCTAGAAAGTACAATGTAATTAAAACACGGAGTCAATGCGTTTAATTTTTGATGAAACTTATTGAGGAAGCAAAGAATTAGCATAATGTCAGGTGCCCAACTAATAGCTAATAGTTATTTGCCCTCCTCTATCCAGTTCAAGCCATAGTTTATCACTGAAATTTGAAATAAGATTAATAGAAAATCACAGATTAATTGAACATGGGCAAACATTGGGAACATTAGATTACTGAAAATTAGGAGATCCTATAACTGAAATGGCAATTAATGTTAACAACGCTCTCTCACTACAGCTGTGTGACAACTGAGAATCACATGTAAAATGAATAATTAGCAGAATGAATGAAGTGAAACAGTACAATATTGAAAAACAAATTGATTCCTAAATTTTAGCAATCTCAGGCTGCTGGGTGGGGGGATCTGCAAGGGATGTATTTGCTTGTTAAACAAAATCACCGTCTTATTTGTTCCTCAGCGGATTACCAGGGTGATGGCGGAGCACGCAAGGGCCACGTGGATATCAGCGCTCTGCGGACTCGCATACTCACATTTAGCAGCTGTTCGAAAGCATAGCTAAAGCCTTTCTTATAATCAGTGATTCCTTTAGCAGAGATTTTATAGACTGCTTCTTTCAGCTTCTTCTTGTTCCTCACATTAGCTTGCACAAGATGATTAAAGCAACTCACATTCTGCGCGTTATTGTTAAACTGCAAAATAAATAGAAAATATCATTAAAGTCAATGATGTACAATTCATTTATTTTCTTCTGCGTACTTAGGTCCATATTTCCTTGATCCATGAGATTAAAGAACAAGACACCTGGATAGTCATTTGCACAGTATTCGCTAAGTCCACTGGTGTCTAGAGATCTCAAATTTGGGCAATAAATATAATAAAAGCAAACATTTGGTCCTTTATTCTTTGTTTTAAAACAAAACATAAAAAGACATAAAAAATTGCTGTAGCTCATACACTTCCACCTGCAGTCTCAGAAAAAAAGTGCCCCTTACCACGTGTAATCTGTATTTAACACTGTTTGAATGAAAGCCTTCTTTAAACTAAAACATGGTGATTTTCATCTAATATTCAGCTGACATATGCTAACCAAAATATATATTGTAGTGGACATTTCTTTTTCAACTGCCTTGCCTATCCAGATTTCTTCTGTGGGCTTTTTTCTCACTGGCAAATAACACGACCAAAATCTCTCTAAAACTTCATTTCAGTAAAGGCACTTTAATCCCGACATCCTAATTCATGTTTCAACTGAAAACTGATTATTATTTCTCTCTCTGATTAAAGGTCTTTAGCGAGAGCAAGCATAAGTGCAATTTCTTCATACTGTCAGCCTGGTGAAAAAGCCTTAAAATAACAAAAATTAGACCTTGTAGGTTTAAGTTTCTACACTGCTAATTAGTTCAGCTGCACTTCATATAAGGAGGCAAATAAGGTCAGAGATTTGAAGAACTGCTCAGACTAGCACTCTGCTACGATTTTATGCATGATAATAATAAAAATAAATCACTTTAAAAGTAATACTTGTATTTCTAAATTACACAAGATAGATTTGAATTAAGCTACTACAGAAAAAATAATTTGATGCTCCAATCTTGAGCTGTAAGTTGTCAAAAAAACTTCCACCTAAAGTCACCAATATTGCTCTTACATCAGGCAGTGGTGATGAGTAAATAAGACCTCTAAAGTAAAAAAGGATCAAGAATTCGGTATGTATGGAAAGCATAATAAATCAGGAAATATCAGTATTATCCATTTATAAAGGACTGAAAGCAGAGAGGTACCAGGCGACCCTAAGCACTGACACCTGGCACAGCACAAATGATTCTGCTCCAGATTTGTTGTGCTACTATTTTATACTCAGACAACTTCATAACTGTTCAAGGATGCGGAGCAGCCAATAACCTCATTTGTTTCTTGTCTAGCGGTCTTTTTACCTAAGTTACTATATGTTTTTCCAGATGCCTGTCTTCCAAATTGGAGGTTTGATTAGCAGATTTAATTGCATTTTTTTTTTTTAATGGAGGAACTCATGCTTCAAAAACAAGCACTAGACAGTGAAATATCATCCCCAAGGCAGCTCACACATTTTAGCCCCCTCTCACCGACTCCTTTTCACCTCCACGTGCAACACTGAAAACCTAATTTCTATGCTGGATGGAAAATTGATGTTTCCAGCCCAGTTTTATTTCTTCATGCCATTGCACAACTAAGCTTAACATTGCAGTGCCAAGGGGGGATGCTGAGCCCTTGTACCGGGCTGCTTCCTTCTGGCACGTGCAAGCGCTTTACCTAGGGACCTTCTGCTGCCATGTAGAGAAACCCTTACTGCAGGCTGGTAACAGAGAGACACGCGGGTGTATGGGCAGGAAAAATAGAGTTACGTTCGATTCTGCCTGTTAAACACAACGTTTTGTAAATTCACATATGGGATGAGACTTTTCTTCTATGATCAGTGCTATTTGTGTCTTTCAGCACATCGTGCAAACGAGGTTCACTTAATAATTTCTTATTAAATACTGTTCTATCCTCCCTGTTCATTATAGACCCTTAATTGCTGCTACCTATTACAAACCTTGGGATATATTTCATTTCATTTTATACACGTTATACAGTTTATTACTTCTGTAATGCATACCAAGAAAACAATGCCATGGAAAGGAGTGATGAAACTTTACAAAGTTACCTGTAGAAACTCCCCAATTTTTCAGCATAGTGACTACAAAACTTAAGACTGTCGCACATGGACTAGCTGAAACCAAGGTATAAACCATGGGCATAACACGCAAAAGACAAGAAGAATCATTCTGCAAGACCTGAAGAGTATCCGAAAGGTAGGAGCAGGTAGGAGGTCACAACCCCCCGGCAGAAACGACCCATCAGCTCCATGATTAACACTGCAAGCTGCAATCTGTGAGAACAGGCTTAACTCAAGCAAGGCTGAGAAGTTCCCAGAAAGGGCCCAATGCCACCACTGCAGTGTTTTATGTTAACCTGACACGATTCAGGTTACCAGTTTCAACAAAGTCCTGTTACTGTGAATTAGGTGCAAGAATTAAAATTATTACTATTATTTATTAATTTTTAGTGCAGAATCATTTCCCTGGTACCATGTTTTGTTGTATTTTTTAGTCACATTTTTAAATCCAGAAAATTGTCACTCAGTGTTCAGTGACATTCCACTTAATTCTCAAAAAGCAAGCAAATAAAATCAACTAGAGTACATAAACAGGTATACCTACATTTTGATTTTTATCAACAGGAGTATTTAACCATTATTTTTTAAAACACTGACTCATCTTTAAGAAAATAAAAATAGCAGGTTAAATCAAATATATAGAAAAAATATGCTAGTCAGAAGATGTAAATAAATAAAGAAATATAACTGATGGGATCAACAAATGAACAGCAATTGTTTTCCTGTATTATAACTCCTCTTGTGGCAATCAGGACACCTAAAGCCAACTTTGCTATTATTTCTGTGCTCACACCAAGGCCGTGTGCAGGCTTCTAAAGTACTTTGCACGACCTGATTTGAATGGAATCACTTTTAAGAACAAAGGACAGGCCCAGAGAGAACTGCTATCAGTAGCAAACATCGACTTTGATTTTTGTACGCAACAAACAGCATAAAAGAATGTCGGATTCATCAAGCCATCTTTAATTATGCTTTAAAATTTAATTCAGGTTAGCACAAGGCTTAGGAGGTTCTCAGACTTATCCACCTCCTGGAATTAGATACGTACATAAGCGTGTCCCCGGCTCTCAGGACCATCCATATATATGAAGTACTAGTGATTAAATCAAATACCTTCTTTAGTCAGTGAGGCTCCTGCCACTGACTTGGCAGATGTGACTGTAAAGTGGCAAATATAGCACAGCTTGTAGCACAGATGACCAACAGAGAAAGGCATCATCATCATCTGTAGGTTTCACATTATTTGTTCCAAATCCTTCCTGAACATAGCCCCAGGGCTGTACCTATATTTTGCCTGTGTATAATTGTCCAAATCCAGGCACTGTGCAACAGTTGTTGCTATACTGACTATTCCTGGATCCTTATTTAGGATTCCACATGTAACTGCTTATTCCTGCAAATGCAAATACCAAAGTACCCCACAAAGCCAAGACATCAGTTTGCCTCAACTTCCAATATTACTGTTGTATCACCAGCCATTCCTATATGAATGTGAAACACAGACAAGAAAACCCACTGTTTTGATTTTGAGCATCAAGTTGACTAGAGCTAATGTAGTATTTTGTCATCTTCATCTTGCGTTTATTCTTCTTCGGAGTTTATTTTCGCTCATTCCTCATGGCTTAGTACTGCCTTTTGGCAAGATATTGATACTGTTTCATGGTACATCTCCTGTTTTCTTATGATATTTATTTGCTAAAAAAAAAAGGTATTGATTTCTGCGAGGCAGGGATACACATTAGGAGAATATTTACATAAGATGCTTCATCTTTTTTTTTTTTCTAATTAATAAGGAAAGTTATTATTCTGTGTCATTTCAGAGCAGCGCTCCCCAGGCCATTATAATCTGTGGGAACAAGTTATTCTTAAATGACTTCACACTAAGTTTTATGTCCCTCTTTCTGTCAGTATGCAGCTCCCTAGGCTTCACAAGGAAAAATTCTCAAATAAAAAAATTCAAAAGCATGAACAAGGGCTTTAACTTTGAAAAAACATTCTGCACTGCTGGCTTTAATCAAGCATTCTACACAAGAACCACTTTTGCAGGATGATATGACAAAGGTTGCTTATTTATTTTCATAATACTCCACTTACCACAGTTTAATTTTTGAAAAACCAAAAACATGTACATATATAAAAACATAGAGAGAGAGATGTACTATTAGGCCTAAAACCTTTTCTAGTAAGAAAAAATATGAAAACAGGATGAGGTAATGAAGATGAAAATTATTTTTCAATTTTCACAGATTAAGTTCCATCTTTAAAACAAATAAATACATCGGATGGGGTTGTCTAGAAATGAATTTTCAAGATGAGGCTACCTTGGACCTATCCCACATTTCCCAGATTGGAATATTGGTAGAGTCGATCCTCTGCTACAATTAAAATGCACGACTCCCGAGTTTATGACACCCTTCACATTCATATTTGCATGACCCTGAAGCTCTTGTCTTTCCTAAGGGCTCTTTCTCCAAATTACTGTCATTCATTTTTCTTTTTCTCCTCCATATTTTGTTTTGGTGATTCCTATTTGCTGTGCTTCTAGAAGCAGCACAACATCTTTTGCCCACACAGCAAAAACACCAAATGCAGATTTTTTAAAATAAATTTGCTTTGGTGCAACTTAATGGCACACTTAATGGCATTTCTTCTAAAAGTACCAATGAATCACCCTATGATTATTAGGTACATAGATCATGTGAGAGTAAAAACATTATTGTGCTGTGAAATTATTTCTGCTTGTCTTGACCTAATTTTGTAACCATGATGTGAAAATTACTCAAGTAAAATACTTTTAAAAATATACTGTCTGAAAATGAATTCTAATTGTGAGATGATATTAGAGTACAAATTTTGCACTTGGAAAGCATAATAAAAGCACTGTCAGGTAGATAGTTCTGCTTTACAAAATCCAATTTCCTTTGAAGAAGAGTGAAAACAGCACTCTGCTTCATCTGTGACATTTTATGCAAATTACTTAATGAGTTAATTTACATATAACCATAAACCCAGTCTTATGGTCAATGCATATCATGCCTTGGGGCAGAGCTGCACAGAGGCTTAGGTGTTCAACCGAAAATTTAGTGGCAAGCATTAATTTCTCCGTGAAATGTCACCAACATTAATTTCCAAACCAAAAAACCCTTACTTGCCACCATTCCTGCACACGGTACGAGGATAACTATTTCCGTGGAGGTCAGACTCCTGGCACACGCACTGGTGCTCATGAATACAAAATCTGTGACATAAAAACTTACATGACTTCTGGTTTAAACTCTTTAAACAGCTAACAAGTAAACTGTACCATGCTTATATACGATGTAAATCGAATAAAGAAAAAGGGTGAAGTGAAAATAGTTGTATCAATGTGCAGACAAAGGTTGATGCAAAACGGAAGAGAGAAATAACACACTTGTAGAAGAGAGAATTAGATCAACAGAAGACTGCAAATGCTATAATTTAATTAAGAAAATATATGAGCCAGCCATTTGCAATAAATCAGTCTATATCTACGTTGACATCAGTCAACGAAGGGGGAAGAGCATTTTTATTAGATAAAGGAAACCAGTAGATGTAAAAATAATCCTCCAAAATGAACATTTACCTGCTTGCTAAAAGGCGAAGGCAAGAGCCTGCAGGTTGAAGCGTGACTGATAAAAATATCCAGAGGGAGCGGACAAAATTCAGGGTTACATTTAATTAATTTGAACTTCAATAAAGCTCTGAAGTAAAGGCAGGATTTCAAGTGCAAAAGCCTACGGACTGCCCTTGAAATTGGCTTGTCATTCCCACTACTCGGCACTGCAATAATTTTGCACTATAATCAGTCAACATCAGGACAAATACTGCAAATATTCAGAACTTTGAATTAGGCAAGTGATATCCCACTGACCCAGCTTCCAATTATGCTCAGCTGAACTACACTAGCAATAATGGCAAGAATAATTTTTCACACATTAAGATAGCCAGGACCAAAATACTTCAGTGAGCCTTTCACAATTACTGGCTATCTCCTAAGAACCACAATAATGCTTATTTAATTTGGGATGATTTATTGAAAAGCATCTAACCATATAGTCAATTACTTTGTACCTACCTGGAAAAAATAGCGAACCTGATCTCAAAAGCGAGTTGTCACTTTGGAAAGTCAATTCTGTATTACTCTTAAAAAATAAAAAGTCCTCTCAAAGGTTTAAAACTAAAGTAATTACAGTCCATACTTTATTAAAAATATACATCTGTAACAATCATGCCAGCTGGGTGTTTGTCAGCATTGGCATTTCCTCCTGAATAATTACAGTAAAGCTCAATATATATCATATAAATGCTATTGTGATAAAAGAAACCTACACGGGATTTGTGTACTATGTCATTGGCTTAATGAATCATTAATAAAACACTGGATGACATTTGAAGGCAAACCATTCAGTTGTTAAAATCTAAAGCTACCCATCTAGCATGTCACCACCAGCGACAGCTTCTGCTTTTTCAACTTTTTAAAAAGCTTACTCCTATATCTGAACTAAGATAAATAATACACTGGAAGTCCTGGAAAAGGACTTGAATATCATGAAGTATTAGTACTATCAAATTTATTTTGTTATTATGTAACAGGCTGTAGAAACTAACTGTATTTTTCACTAGATGTTTTTTCCCCACTCAGATTATTTATGCCGTGTTTGCAACATCTGCCTTTGGGACCTTGCAGAAGAAACTCCAGGCCTGAGGAAATACTGACCTCCTCCTCACCGATCTGGAGCAGGGATACCTGGCCTGCCGCCGAGTCTTAGAGAAAATTTATCCTAGTTGACCTCAAACTGGCCATATATAAGGCAATTCAATAATGTGAAGATAAGTTAATCAATTCAATGCAAAACTCAGAGAATTTTGAATTGAATGCTGCTTGGACCTTGCTACCCTCATGAAGATTGGAAGTAGAAATTGCAACCTTACGGTCTCACAAGGACTTTGTCATTATTCTTCCCCTCAGGGAAGCTTAAGATTGCAAAATTAGGGGAAAATTAAACAGAACCACAGTCAAGCATTAGAAACCTTCCCTCTACCATCGGGTAGCTCTTGCGGGCAGGCAGCCCCTCACAGTGCTGCAAGCGCCCAGCGCTCAAACCAAGGGACACGAGGAAGGACTGGCACTCTCAGACCCTCTGCTGCTGCCAGAACAGGTACCTCTATATAGTTAAAAGTCTCCTTTTCTCCAGAACCTGGAGACCTGTTTCTCCAGAACCAGGACCTGCTTTCACTACCAGCATTCTTCATTAAAACTCCTACCCTGACACCAGGGTATGAGAGGTTTCAGAGGAAGAGGGACAGAGATGTGGATTTATTTCTTCTGTCTCTTTCCGTTCTTGTGGATATGCTTGGGGGATGCGATGGGAAATCAGAAATGAATTGCAAGAGACTTGCTTTCTTTAAGAGGCCATTACAAGACAAATAAGCAAAAGAAGATCTCATACAGGAAAGCTGAAAAAATGAAGGGAAAATAAGGATCAATATTCAGATGACACCAGGTGATTCAAATAGATGGCAAGAAGAGGGATATACAAGGACTAAAAAGAATATGAGGTAGATAAGTAGAAAGATCACAGCTAAAGCAGTCAGGAAAAGCAGCAAACAAAAGAGATAAGGAAAACAGGCATTATTATATTTATTTATATATTCTGTATTTATATATTCTTCCTGAAACAAGATTCAATTCGTTAACTGCCGACTAGATACAAAATGCCCTGTCCATTGGGATTTTTTTGCTAAATCTACCTTTTGTAGGTAACAGTCAACCCCTCCCAGGCTGGTAAGATTTAGTAAGTAAAACATAGCATGTAGCTCCCTGGGATATCCACGCTTTAGCATCACAGATCTTCGCAAACATGTCTGAGTAGCTCAGAGTCCTTGTGAAATAGCTGAAAACTGTTTTCATTTTATTGGTGAGAAAAGCTAACCAACAGGAAAGAAATAATGTAAGAAACAAGGAAGCCTTAATCTCCGTTCTCCAGTACTCAAAAATGCTCTGGCCTTTTGCATTTCCTTTGTCCTCAGATTCGCCCTTCAACTTAATATTTGTCATTTTACTATAATCTATTGTAACCATAAGGACAAATGGGGCACAAATTCTTCAAGCATGCACGTTCTTAAAAACCTCTGACACGAAAACTCCTTAGAAATGCATTCCTGGCTAATGACATTCGTTCTGAAAAACGCGGCACTGCCAGAGAAAAATCTGATGTCACAGGTGAACTGCAATTAGATGTATGTTTCAAATTATCTCCTGTGTATCCACCTATCTACCTCCACAGAAATTAAGGGCTTTAAACCTATGAACCAATGTCTATCCTTCTTCCAGAAAATGTATGTATTGTATTATTTAAATACAATACAGTATAAAGTACAATATTTAAATTGATTCTGCTTCTTTTATTATAAGGAAATCCAAGGAATCCACTGAATTGATGCTGTTGATAATGGTAGGGCCAGTAAAAAAGCAGGCATTATCACAGGATCTTCACGAACACCAGCATTTGGAAGGATGCTGGGTTATTCATTAGATTAGTCTTGATTAGAAACTGCTTATTAGAGTTTCTGATGATCAAGAAAACATCTGCTGTTCTGCTGATATATTTATATATAAATGTACACCACATACATATATGCTTAATTGTTTTTATGACATGCTCAAGAAAGCATATTGAATCTGCCTTCTATGTATGTGTTGCAATCTGGGCAAAGAATTCACCCATGCTACAATCCTCAGCAAGGATGGCAGTCAGTATATATGAACATTACTCCTCAGAAAAAGAAGCTGAAGAAAGCACGAGCTCAGTCTGCAGAGAACAAAGTCTTCTGCAAATGATCTCATTACTGTAAAATGTAACAAAGCAAGTGAGTCGAGCCCAGTAAATTACTAAGTTTTAAAAAGTTTTCAGGTGTTAGTCACTAGGTGGCACTAAAATAATAATAATAAAGGACATGGTCTCATAAATGTTATTTTACCTGGAAAATGTACACTTTAGGTGGGGGTCATTAGCACTTTCTGCTTTTTCTCTGGTAACAATTTCTTATTAAAGTTACAACAATTAGATTCCTGTGTGCCAATGAGTACAAGAACCTAGGAACATTAAAAAATTATATCAGAAGTAAATCTCCAAATGACACAGTAGGTCCCAGCTCTGGGAGGACAAGACATCCTTTATTTTTGCCCACAAAGGATCCTTAATATCAAAATAAGCATCTAAATTTCCAATGGCTTCACAAATTGGGTTTACAATACTCATGACACAGAAAGCTGTAAAAAGTTAACATTTCTCAGTCAATCCTCTCTCTAAACGTCTTCCTGCCTTTCTAAGCACTCTAAAAGGGTTTAACGATCTTAGTTACCTACTGTTTAACACCAAGTAAACACTAAAATTTCAGATTACTGCAATTTACTTGCTACCTCCCTAAAGATACTCTTAATTCATCCCACAGTTAGTTTACTCGCATTTATTGATTAAACATGTTTAATCAGAATTCTTGAAATGACATTTAACAAACTAAAAAACAAACAAAAAAATATATTAAATGAGAAACTGCCTTAAAATGTATGTATATTTTCTAATATTAAGAAACATTTAACATTTATAAAAAAAATTATAATCTTGGCCAAAGCAGTAATTATACTTTAACTCGCTACAGAGACACAATTCATCCATTTTAAATACTGTTATTTTGATAGCTGAATAAATCAGAAATATTACTCTGGGAATACTGAAAATTGAGGAAAATACGGTCAGCTTGCTGAAGATCTAATCAGATACTAGTGCTGCTGATTTTCCATCTACTGGGGTTTGTTGCTATGCTACTTCTACCTCATGGCTAAATCAGCTTGGTGACCCAGTTGTATCTATACATATTAAATGAGCAATACTGAAAGCGATCTGATTTCATCAGGCTTTCGTCTCCTAAAGAAATCCAGCTTTGCTGCTTTCCTTTTCCTTTTTTTTTTCCTGCTGCTGTAGGCTCTATAATAGGATTTTAGGGTTAATCCCAAGAATAGCTGAATGTTGAATAAGGCCAGTTACTATCTATATTTCAGCAGTGAGAGGATATTATAAATATTTATCAGAAGCCATTTAGAGAATAGTCAGAAAGCAATTTGCAAAGTTTTATCGGCACATATCTCAGTACAACCCTGAAAAAACTGAGACAGTTCAAGGAATAAAAGCTTGTAATCTGACATAGCAAAAATCTAATGCGCGGTATTAAAGTTCAGCATTTGGATCTTGCTATAAGATAACTGTTTTCTCCAATCCTATAACTTACAAAGAGCTACTCTTCAGCTACATAGCACAACTCTACCTATGCTTTGTAGAGAAAATGTGAAAAACTCTTTCTAGTGATTAGCAAGAATAGCCCTTTATTTTCTGATTGATATTTCAAGTACAGGAAGAAATAAAATTAATATATCAATTTAAAATAGTGGTGTTCCTTGATATTTAAAATGCATCACACTTTCTTTTTGTTTTCACAGTGATCAGTGATAGAGATACGTATGTATTAGGGAGAGAACACATGTAGACAAGCTGCAAAAATGTTTAATACTAAATTTGCTAAAAGGATCTTGAAGATGCAAAAGTAACACAATGCTCAACAATGATGCAACTGATACGTCAAGAAATATCTGCTGAAGAATAACTGCAACGCAGAATGAGCTAAATCTTTGGGAAAGGAACAAACACTTGGCCAAAACCTGCTCTGTTAACTTTGCTAAGCTTTCCAGTCAATTTAATTATCTGCACACAAGTGAAAGCAAAGCAAGCGCGGAAGGACCAGCGCCGGGCCCAGAAGGCCGGACTGGCTGCCGCACGTCCCCCGCCGGGGCGGTGCGTGTCAGCGTAGGCCCTGGGTCTCCTAGCAAGTCAAATTAATTCATGGTCCTTTCAGGCTACTGTGCCCGTTAATATGGATAGAGATATGCACACCATGTGCTCCCAAAGTCCACCGAAGACTTAACCGCTCTCCGTGCTGCCGTGATCTGCCCCGCATGTCACCCGCCTTCATGCAGGCAGGTGCGAGTGCTTTGGAGCTTGAGGCACCCTTGGCTAAGCCAAAAAGAGCAGACCACGGTTTGAGCACTCAGCAGGGCCTTGGGACTAAGAACAGCAACCCAAGGCCCCAAATCACGAGCGAGGGACACTGTAGTGGAGGGAGGGCTGCCACCACCGAGGCGGGCTGGGAGCGGGGGAAGCCTCAATGTGCGAGGCCTGCTGGAATTTAAGAAACAGGAAAGAGCAAACCCAAGGCCGTACTAACTGGGGGAACCATGAGGCAGAGCCATGCTGTTCCGGTAAGACGTACATCGTTATATACTCTGCTAATGCTTATCCACTGCTGGTAGAAAGACACGGGAAATCAGGAAAGCAAAGTCAGTGCCATGCGCTTTTAAGAGTTTGACTTTTTGACACGTGATAGGTATAAGAGGAGACAATAAAAATCTGTTTTGATGCCCAAAGCATTCCTTCAAAGAGGGAATAGACATCTAGAATTGTAAGCTACACAGCAGAGCAATAATATACAATTTCCAGCAACATCCCTGATCCTGACATCCAAAATTAGAATTTCAGTGTCTAATTTCCATTTCCTTTGGCTCTTTCTCCACTCAAGTACCCTCTTCCCTACAATCAGTGCTTTATGACAAAATGAAACAGATCTCATTTTATGATTTTCCAACACTTCTCACTTCTTTTTGTCTCTCACATACTTTTTGGACATTTTTTCTTTTTTAACAAACAGAAGTTACAGTTAATAAAACAACTGATATGTGAACAAAACGAGTAGTAACATAGAAGAAGAAGAAAAGTGTAAGTCTTGAGTTCCTAATCTTCTCTTTAAGTGCTTGCCGTTTGTTTTCAAATTTGTTTCATTCCCACTGACTCCTTCCTTTCTCAACTCAGCAGAAATAGTAGGATTCTGCTCATCCAATTGTGGCCATTTTTAACTTGTAAGTCTCTTCCAGGACACTGGTTCCTCCTGCAGTGGAGATGAACAAGCACCTCCAACCTGGCATTTCTCCTGAGGGTGTCTTAGATAGTCGAGATGAATGGTCTTGGAATTGTACAAGTAACTATAATGCAGGCAATAACTTATAGGAGATACCTAACTTTTAGATAATAAAAATTAGATGAGAGAATTCCAACATGAGCTATTGAGACTGTAGCTTCAAAGTATTGCAGCTTTCAAAAAGAGCACTTACGCACAAATCATGCTTGTATGTATTTTGTTTCTTCTTGTGAAACACCTTATAGATGTGCTTTCGGAAAAAAAAAATCACCTGTTGTGGCCAAAAATAGCATATGTATAAGTAAATTCCTAAATTCAGATGATTGTTTACTATTTTGTAATCCTAGATGAAAAATAAATTTATCTTCTTAATTTTTCAGATCTAAATTTTAAAGGGTCATTATGAATGAGATATTGGGACAAAACTTTTGGAACATAGACTTTTCCTCATTCAAATATTTTCTTTCTGAACTTCACAGCAAGAGATGAGGTATGTTTAGATGGTGTTTTCATAGAAACGTCTGTTGGTGGGCATGGAATCTGCCTGCCTCTAGTTTTTTCTAGGGCTCCTTGGCTTGAGCATGGTTCTGAATTGGGCATGTCAAACATCTTCTGAAGATTTACTGCTAGTGGTAATTCTCAGAGAGAAAATACACTGTTTTATCTAAACTATCAACATCATGTTTCAGGTGCTTTATTTCCATACTGGCTAATATTTTCACCCAAATATTACCGATATTTGCAAGCCTCAGAGGGGGTATTTATCAGTGCAATCGTAAAACAACACTTCATTTTCAAACCTTTATCATGGATTACTCTATGGTTGTCTCTTTATAACCTCCTGCTGTCCTGTCTTATTGCACAGTATTGTGGGGCTGGTTAAACTGAAGAGTAAGTTTTAAGTATGTTAGGGATAAAAAGCCTAGTAATGAAACAGGTCTGTTACTAGATAGATATGGCTAAACTGTTAAGTTAACAGAGAAAAGTCAAGAAGTACATGGTAAATGTTCCCTGTGTAGACAGATGAAGGCTAATGTATTCATTTCACACAAGGATGATGAAGTACTTTCCAGTCCATTATTAACTGAGGAGGATGATAAACAACTACTGGGGATAAGCTTTTAATTCAGTGAGCCAAAAAAATAAACAACACACAAACCCAAACAAAAAAAAATCTTGATTTAAGGCCAAAGAGGACAATGAGATGGTTCAGTCTGACCTCATGCATACTGTCTCACCAGCTGCATATCACTGCCCTTTAAAATTCCCATGTTAACTCCTTTAATAGACCTAAATGATTATGTTTAGTGGTAGATGTTTGCTTGAAGAACATCTTCCAGGAAAGTATTAAATATTGATAGGAAGACAACAAGAATATTTCTTCACAATTTGATGCAGTATGGAAGCATATTAACTATTTATTTGCCATCCAAAGTTATCAGGCTTCAGCTATTGATTCTTGTGATGCCGTTAGCTGACAGTTTTGAGAGTCTTTATGGATGCAAGAGCTTTCCCAGTGACAGCACTTCTTGCCTGTGTAAGCTCAGTTCTCAGACAAAAAACAAGAATCAAATTTTGTGAGGGTATGTCTGACATTCAACCTCCCAGATGACTCATTGTGGACTCTGAGACCAAGCAAACAACTGTAAAGCACCTTCTGTCCTGAGAGAAGGCAGCTACAATCAGTTTTTGTAAAATCTGAGTCTGTATTTTCCATTACACACATCTATGTTAACAGTATTCAGCCTCAATAAAGGAGACAGATATTTGAAAACTGAGTTTGAATACTTATTGCCTACCTCCCAAGAAAGTGAATCATCAATCCATACACTATTTAGATGGAAAGCTGCTTCCAGCCATGTGACTGAAGCTGCACCAGCCTTTAGGATTCATCATGTCAGCTGAAGATTGCAAGAAGTCTGATTCCCAGCAGCCTTTGCTTTTTCTTGATATAAACCTGCTTTTCTAAGGATCAGACTTTTGTTGACAACTAACCTCATTTCAAAGAGCCAAGTAATGCAACATCCTCCTGCATCTTCCTCACTACTCCAACTCCACCTGAAATACTTTAAGATAGTGTCAGTGACTCTTTTTTTTTGACTTTCTTTTTTATGGAGAAAAAAAATATAAAAATAAAACTGTAATTCTTTGACCTGCCAAAATTTAATGACCATTGTTAATACTAGAGTATTTCCTACCATTCTTCCTACTTTCGTTCATTCCATTAAGGAAAAAAAAAAAAAAATCTTTCTAACTTTTAACAACTACTGGCTTTCCACAGTAACCAAATTTTTACTGGGTCCCTCAGCTGGCTCCTTTGTTATTTGCAGAATACACATCATTATATCCGCTCAACACGTCCTCCAGAGATATTCCTCATACATATATTTACAAATACATCTAGCATAGAACTACCTGAAATTATTAGTGATGAGGCATTTGAATAATTATTTTGAACACATACCGTTCATAGGCTCTGTTTCATGCCTGCACATACAACGTTCATAAAACATACCTTCTGAAAACATAAGGAGTAGTTTACTTGTTCCCTGAATAGCAAGGCAGAAGAAGATAATGATCAAGAAGTGCTAATGATCCTCCTATGAAGGTGTGTTCCTCTGTAGCTATAGTTGTTCCCCTTTGTCTTGAAAATGAGCAGTTGTACTTAAAATTTCAAGGTCAAGATACAATTAGATGTTTCAAGGATAAGAGAATCACAAAGCTCCATACTTTCAGGTTGCTTTTCACTGACTGAGAGGAATAATATATATTTGTTTACTGCCTTCCAGGGCTATGATTTTGAGGAGACTGTATACTTAGTACTACTGTGATTTGTTACTTGGCATGCTCTAGGACTAAATCAGTAAGACAGATGGTCATGCAGACCAACAGTCAAAGTTTCTTTTTCTTTTCTTTTTTTTTTTTTTTTTTAAATTTATCAAATAATGAAAAAGATGGCAGATGTCTATATATTTTCTCCTCGATATTGTCTGCTGTGGAAAAGGGAAAGTAAAGACTGAAGAGCATTAGTGAGTCTGCTGGCAAGTCCCTTCACACAGACGTCCTATTCAACTCTTCCTCTAGATCCAACCATGGCATATTAATACCAGTAACTCACCCTGATATTGTTAACATGTTGTATTTGTTCCTCAGAGAGTCAGGTTATTTACAATGTTTAATCACCACTGATCTCTTCTGGGTCAAAATTCAAAATCACAGGAATAAAATGTATCTTTAGTGAGTTTAAATTCATAATTTAATTTAAAGTTCACACATGCACACACACACACAAAAAGAACTTTAAATGGAAGTAAGTTAACGAAGGAAACTGACTCGAAGTTAACTTTAAAAACTACAATTCTAGAATCTTTTACTAATTGAACAGAAATAAATAAAATACACTCAAAATATCTAAATCTAGCAAAGAAAGCATATGCTTAACATGTTAGCAGACTGCAAAGTCTAGCATCCTCCTCCCTTCAGCAGGGCTTCCAGATAAGGTCTCTGCACATGTTGTGTTTGCCAAGTTTTGAGACACACTTAAGAAGTAAAAAAGTCTCTTAAGTAAAAAGAGGGAGTATATCCCTCGATCTAAGAGAATATAAATGTAATCCGAAGTGTGGAATACAGGCAGCTGAAAAGGAAAGGATCTCTTTGCTGGAAAAAGCTCTTTACTACACATTACTGGTAGCTGGTATTAGGTTAATCATATCATAATTAATATTATGATTAGGAAGGCTAATACTAACTTGGGAGTAATGGGTGCAAATGAATAGTTTGCCATTCACTGACCAACGGGAATTACACAGTAATTTGCCATTCAGAATCCGTGGAAAAACAGAACATTTGATTGTCTAGATGAATTTTTTTTTTCCTTGAAGACAATTCAACCAGGATCTCTTTCCTTTTGCTTTTAGTCTGCACACAAGAACTGTGCAAGAGTTGGAGATGAGCTTTCAATTTCCCGACACCTGGACGCCGTTATTGCTAGTAAGCTCATAACACCTAATATCCAGTTTCCAAAAAGTAGTAGTCTGGATTATTACAAAGGGTGAGTGATTCTAAGCAGTCCTCCAGCTCCTGACCCTTACCATGTCTGTGGTTGTATGTTGGCATTTTCCTTTGAGTGATTTCCCCACCTC
This sequence comes from Nothocercus julius, assembly GCA_013398735.1. NCBI lineage: Eukaryota > Metazoa > Chordata > Aves > Tinamiformes > Tinamidae > Nothocercus > Nothocercus julius. Next base: position 2,513,063 of record VZSV01000088.1, read on the forward strand.
TACAAACTCGAAGTTGAAAGACGTTTCTCCCGCATGCTGCAGCCTTCCCACCATCATAAACAAATTATATTCTCTGTGTCAACATTTGAAACCAAGTCACTAAAGCATACCGTGCTGGGATGGAACTGCTGCCCCTATCATCTACCACTTACTGCTATCAAAGCATATAACCGGATTAGCAGGAAAACAGCTGTATTACTCACACATTTAAGCTCTTTCTAACAGCAGGTTTCCTTTCTGCAACAAAGCATAGCACTTCAGATAAGAAAAATGCAAATCCCAGAGGAAATCATGACGTATTAACCCCTGGCAGTCTTCATGTGACTTAACAGTTCTTTCAACCCTTTCTGCACAGAAATAAGTGCAAGAATTAAATCAGTAGAACTAATGTATCTTAGCATATCACTTTTAAGCTCATTGTTCCCCAGGATTTCTCCACATCCCAGGCATGGTTGACTAAATCACCCTGTCACTTTCTAGAAATGATTGACAAGAGCTTAAATCCTTGTCTCTCATTTGTGGGCATGGAGCACCACACATATGTGTTTTGTGGGACAACATGCTGGCAGAGATGAGCTGAAGAACAGCTCTCTTGTTAACTCCAAGTCTCATTACTAATTGCTCTATGGTTATTAAGTCTAACAAGCCATAAAACAAGTGTTGCTTTTTTGGCCAAAAAATCCAAGGAAAGAAAAGTTGTAGATAACCTCCAATTATTGCTAGTGTTCATAAATCAATCCACTAATATTGCTAATGTTAGCTGAAAATTATCACTTATTTTGACTTTTGAATTTGGCATTGATGGCTAATTAATACTAGCATGCTTCAAGAGAAAATGTCATGAAACAGTAACACGAAACATATTAAACAAATGTATGTTTTTTCCACTGAGACCAAAATTTTTAAATCGTTTTTTTGGGGCTTTGGTTTTATGAAGGACATACTGGAGATGGCCTTGATTTAAATTGTATTCCTAGTCATGGGATATTATTTGTAGAAAAGTGATGACCTTTCTGTGTATGAATCATTATACCTATACATGACCCCTCAGATCATTTCAAAAAGACATATTGAGACTATTTTAGGATTAGATAAAAATTAATGAATCAGCTGACTGTTGGCACTATACAGCGACCTCATGAATCAGTAGGCTTTCCTCCAGAGGTATACAAGCAAGAGTAAGTGGGGTAAAATCAACAATAAAATGAAGAATTTAATATTCACTTAAAGGTGAGATTTCACACCTGCAAGGAAATCCTTTTAAAATTACATATATCATTATCAAAGATCTGATTGATGAGAGCTCTGACAGTTTTAACCTATTATGTTTCATATAAAGTGTCAAAATATTTACATCATAACAGCATACATGAAAAAAGTAAGAAGTATGGCAACTAAAATCAACGCTATCCAACAACAGTGGATAGTGCTTTATAGAAGTTATGCATATATATATATTTCTATAAATACACTTGAGAACAAATAATGTCAGGTTTGAAGCACTGTGATTTCTTGTGCTTAGCTTTGGTGAGAGTCTTTGGAAGGACTGTGGAAAAAAAATAAGATTTAGAAAAGGCTAAAAAATGACCAAGTTTCTAATGCTTACCTCTCTTGTGTAAAGAAAGCCAAGTAGTAGTACAGGTTATACATAAAGAATGGCAATACTGAAAAGATTTAGTATGGAGTTTCGGAATATAAGTGCACAACACTAAAAAGCCACATAATATTTAGGACTGCCATTTTCTGGTATGTATACTTCTCAATGTCACCCTCCCCTGAGGATGAAGACAGGACTACAAAAAGAGTCATCTTTGGTCCTGGATTCAAATAGCTGACATTCAGAAAAGAAAGTTCTTTAAATACTAGAAGTTGCAATCCAAAAGGTAGAAAACACTTAAGTATTCCTAGGCTTCTTCTGATACAATCCAAAATCTTGTGGACTCCCTAGAATAACGCTGAAACTTAGCTAATTATACCCTGGCTCTAAGCAGGGCTTATTACCTTGGCTTCAGTGCTAAGATGAACCATTTCTGCCCAGTGGGGAGTAAATGAAGGAAAGAGTTTGGAAAGCTCTGCAAATCAGGGGGTAGCCGGGCTCCAGATCTGCCTATGGAAAACGCTGCCATAGCTCCACTGAAGGCAGTGAGCAATTACCACCAATTCGGGAGTTGTTTTATTTTGTTTTGTTTTTTTAAGTAGTGAACCTAACAACATTTCAGCTCTCTAATATCATTACTGAAAAGTTTATTTTTCCTTTAATAAAAACATTACCTTCACTTCTTTTCACTACAACGTAGACTAAAGAAAATCATCTAATCCACTATTAAAAACTTTAACACAGGAAATGCCATTGCAAATGAAAGCTCTTCCGTACTACTAGGAGAGAGGTGTAGCTAGACTGACAGCAAAAGAGGAATCAATAAGTGGCATTCAAAGAGATTTCTGATAACATTTCAGGTCTTTCTCCCTGCAGGCTGGCTACAACACATCCATAGAAGTTGAAAAATGCCTCCAAAATCACTGCAGTGTTACTCAGCACACAGACTGTCTCTTGTCATTATGAATATGTCAGTGTTCCAATCCTAAATCCTTAGACTCAAAAGTTTTACAGTTCAATGACTTAAAAAAAAAAAAAAAAAAAAGCACAAGGCTAGACCATGCCATTCAAAACTCAACCACCAAAAGTAGCCCATACTACCTCCTCCTACCACCATATCTGTTTCTTTTTTTTTTTTCCTTCTTCTTGAAAAATGGAAATTTGGATTTTAAACACCAGGCAAGTATGAAAAAGGCTGAAAAGCTGTTCCAAAACACTTATTTTTAAAACTGTTATAAAACTTGTTATAAAACTGTTTTAAAGAAACTGAAGTTTTAAGCCCGGTACTCGAGTTTAAAGTGTAGTACTTATGTGCAGTACTAAAGCTTCAGATCATGTCATGTACTGAAGTATCTCAGCTGCTGAAAAGCCAACCTCTCCTTCATTTGATAATCCTCTCTTTTCCTGCCTCTCTGACCTGCACTTTATGTATGTTGTCCCTGTGCGTTCAAACTGTGTGCATTTTTAAGACCATGTATTTATTCTTCCTTTAATTACATGTATTAGTGTATTACATGTATTAATGTATGTAATTCATGTATTACATGGATTCTTCCTTCTTATTCCTAATATTCCTTTATTACGGGAAAAATTACTTTGAAACCTATCAAGTTGCGAACTGTTGAACTAACCAGAAACATATTTTTGGTGGTATATGGTTGCGCTTCTTTGGTCATAGCGCATTAATTAAGATAAGCAACTCAGATGTCTATGGTCTGGAAAAAGAGACCTTCTCTGTATCATTCTTTCTTCAAAGCTAAACTCTCATATTGCAATATTGAACTGGGGAATTACCTATAATTTCAAAGGATTTGCATTAACAAAACAAATATAAGATGCATTATGTGAATCAGAATTATACATTGGAAAGGAGAATTTGGCTAAAAAGAAGCTTGTTTAAGCAACTTTTGCTTTGACTGCTGACTAGCTCTTCATTCCAATGCATACATATGAACAAGTACATGATTTTCATTATACTTTACAAGAAAATATTCAGCCAAACGTGGTAATTTGTTTCTAAGTCTCTTAGCAGCTTAATACTCCAGTCCCTTATATTTGGCATTGAAAATGGTTTGCTTATGGTTTTGTTGACAATGCAAACTGTGTTGAAGGAGCAGATACTCACTGAAACTACATTCACAAAGTCATCATCAGACAAGGTCTCCAACATCTCAATGACCGAGGTGCGGATCAGCTTCAATGTCAATCCACTGACACTCCCGCTCCTAACAGAAACACACAGAATAAGAAAACACATGACTTTAATGAATTGCATTTAAAATGTAAAATTAAAATAGAATGCATAAACCAATGCTCTCAGCAACTTTCACACTCAATTTTTTAATAATTCTCCTAATTATTATAGGTGCCAATTATATAATATATATATATAATTATATATGTAATTATAAGTGCTAATATAGCCCCCAACTCACCATTACTGCTTTTACATGAATAGAAATCCAACACTGATATTAAAAGCCACAGTTCTGTGGCTCAGATGAAATCATGGTGACACATCATTTGTTCATTTTTATTTCAAGAAATTTAAGGAATTTATCATATTCAATTGATGCATTATCACAGCATTTTATACTCCTATGCATAGAATTACAGCTTTACAATTTCAGATACCTAAATGGCAGCTAGTTTGTTTTGAGGAAAGACCTAACTTGAAGCACAGAAATAACAAATGTTGATAAAACCCACTTCTGTTATGGAAGCACTTGACCAAATTTATAAGTCCTCAATGCAAATTCTCTTATTGAGATTTTTCTTCCAGCATAAAGCAATCTGTTTGACACATCAAGTTCAATGCCTCCTTCGGTCCCTTGACATTCACTACACATAGGAAGCCTTGACAAGGCAACAAGAGTTTTTTGTTTTTTTTTTAATTTACTACATGGAATAAATCTCTCAGTATAAATGCCAAACATAGGACGAGTTTTTACAGAAAATCAGAAACAGTAGCTACAAATTCGTCATATCATGTCATAACATAGTTCTCTTCTGTCCTTACAGAATAATACAATTTAAATAACTGGTCAATAAGGACAAACAAAGAGGCTTATATTGACAAAGTACAACCTTTACTAAAATACACAAAATCTCTTACTATTTTCTTTTTATTTCACAGTTATATGCAGTATAAGATATATCTATCCATTAAAATAATTTACATTGCTTAGGGATTCATTTTCTACAGGAACTAAACTTGGCAATATTTAAATATGTAAGGTAAAACATGCAAAGTCTGCATAAATTTTCATCCTTCAGGCTCATTAAAACATGATTAAACACAGACTCATGCTTCTACTCATTTGCTTTTGTTTTTGTATTTTACAGCAAATTCTGGCATTCACATGAGAAATTTCCCATTGATTACTTTAGTAATTAAGAGGCTGAAAGCAGAACAATATCAAATTGATTCAAAAACACTTCCTTGTGTACAACAATTTAAACAACTTGCAGGTTTTGTTTGGGCTGTTTTTTCCTATGTGGTTATTTTGTTCATACACAAGATTTTTTATGCTTGCATATAAAGGCTTCCTAATTCTCTCTGCCTTTTTCAGCATATACCTATTTGTGCAACAGATAGGAAGTAGTTTTTTCTCTCTAAAGCCTATATACAGTCATTAAACACTTACGCATCAACTAAAATAAGCATGTCTTTGGGAGAGGCAGCTCCTTGGATATACCTGAAATAAAAACATATACATTTGAAAATGATACACATTTGAAAAGACTACAGTTGTGTTTGATCTTAGAAAATCTGTCATCTCTGAACCAAGTCTAACTGAACCAACAGCATCCTCCCATGGCACCTAGTAGAAAACCATGTGCCATTTTCTCTTATTAGTTCTAAGCAAACCAAAATTCAAACAGCAATGGTAAAGCCTGGAAGTAAAATTTACTGATCAAAAAACTTTATTTTCAGACATCAGTAATTTAAAAGGGTGAATTGTCTCTCAGAGCTAAAGATCTTGATGACAGGGGAATGGAAATATTGCATCAGCCCAGACTCAAGAACGATATTTTGTCCATACATTGAAATGGTACGAATCCCAGTATCAGTATGCATTGTGCCTTGAGGGGCTAACAGAAAATCATCCTGAGAAACAGTACTAAGGACGAGCATCGCCTGTGCAGGGCTCACTTGCTGTCTGAGGTCTGGTGATCACTGTGTTAGTCTAAATCATGAGACACATTTGTTCACGTTGGTGAACATCTGGAAGAATGGTTGAGCCTGATAATCTGAATTACATTTCATTTTGCCTCTAAACCAAAGTATTTAATTGCCTTGTCTTCAGATCTATTTCATAGTCATCCTCATCATGAAAAGGCCTGTGTAATGCAACAGTATAACCTGGTACACAGAAATTGCACAAGGAAGAGTATAATGCAAATATTGCCTTTAGGGAACAATTAACTGATTTGAAAAAAATAAAGCAATGATATTTAAAAGAGATGATTATTAGCCACAAGGAATAATTAGAAAAATGCAGTTTTTAAAATCTTACTCAGAAAGCGAGAGATGTATTTGCTTTAGAATGCTTTAAAGAAAGCTTACCATGGTCTTCTGCGAACATCATACAGGTCTATTTTGTTTGGAGTTCGACTTTTATCTACCCATGGGGAAGCTAAAAAGGTTAAAAAAAAAA
>VZSV01000088.1:2519875-2547906 GCA_013398735.1 Nothocercus julius
CTGACTCAGGACTGCTTGGTCTAAAGCCCCAAATGAGAAAAGATAAAGTCATTTTTTCTGAAAATATCATACAACGAAAATATCAGTGTGTGTGTGTGTATATATATATATACACATATATATAGGAGATTAATAACCTTGTTTAATTTTATCTTTATCTTAATTTTCTCTTATCCTTAATCTAAGATTTATAATAATTTTCCTCAAGAATAACAATCTCACTGAAAACCAAAATGAGCCTTTCAAAAACATCTGACAGTTTAATGAACAGAAATAAAAATGTGAAAAGTTACATGAAATGAAATAATGTTCTCTAATTTGCTTTCTCACTGTACGTGCACAGTACCAGGAGAGTTATCTCCTGATGTTAAACATTTTTCTGCCTAGTAAATAAAGAGGGATACAGGCACCTCCAGGGTTATTCTTCCTAAATATGCACCATCTAAAACAAATGGGGAGAATTGTGATTCTCTCTCCTTGAAAATAGAAAGAGCCAGTAAAGTAATTGTCCAAATCGAACTTGACTAAATGAACCCTTTTGTCATTCACCATCACCTGAATTGGCACATCAGCAACTACAACATTTAAACACAGCATATCATCCAAGAATTTTATCAGTGTAACACCAACAAAAAACATTATGTTCTTTTGCATACCAGAAGAGCCTTAAAGTCTACAGACAGATGGACAGTGCTGGAGTTATTGCTAAGCCTAGACAACTCGAAGTGCTTTGGATCTAAAGCAGTAAGAGACATTGAAGGTCCCAGAATGAAAAGAATAGATTTTTAAAGACTTTTTTTTTTCTTTTTTTCTTTTTTCTTTCCAGCAATCTAAGTATCTAATACTTTATGTATTCAATGATCTGGCTAGAATAAGAACTAGAATTGGATACATTTAGTCATGGAGTCCTTTTGTCTCTGTCTAGACAAATGTATTGGAATTCTACCTGAAAATCCTTCCTTCAAACACACTTCCTGAGACTTGAAATGCACGCACTTAATGTAGTAATTTTGTGTTGTGTTATGGGTGCTTTAGGTAAAACAACAAATGTAAATCAAAATATTGGCCATTATAATTGTATCTTTGGCCAAACTTTTAGGTTTTCCAAGGGCATCCAGTAAAACGCTAGGCCCTATCAATTCTGTCCCTGTTAATAAATCCATATCTGGAACAGTCAAATAATCAAGAATAAAACAAGAACAGCAATTATCTGAACGTATCCATCTGGACTTATTTCAAATAAAATAGGTAAAATATATTTTATTTGGTTATTGTGACAATGACTTTGAACAATCTTCACTAAGAAGTGAATTAAAACATTTTTTTGAGTGATCATATTGATTTCATGCAAAAGAGAAGTCCAGCTCCTGAACTGCAATCTCCAGCAAATACATGATGATTCAAAGACAACTTGAATTCAGGAACTGGAGTGTTTCTAACATTAACGCGGTTTCTGCTAAAAAAAGCAGTTACCAAACTACTCTATATTTTAAATGGAATTAATCATCTAAATTACATAAATTATCCTCTGAAAAAACATAATTTCGATCTAATTTATCTGATACCATAGCCTTCAAGAAGACACTAAATAACCACAAGGTCAATACCAGCTATATAGATAAAATAAACATCAGAATCATTTAAACCAAATACAATGTGTCAAATCTTCCAGAAATACAAAGTGGCAAAATTAATGCTAACAGATTTGCGACAAAATATAAGAAACTTTGAGATGCCGACACCTTTCCTTATATCGCCAGAAACACCAACACCAGCCGCAGAATATTAAAAGTCAGTTTTTACTGGAATACAATCTGGAAAAACATATTTGTATATTTAATGTATATTTATTCAATACTGATGGGTGAGGCAGTATGAAAGACCTGAAAATAAATTCCTTTTCTGTCACGTTCTTCAGAGCAGGTGAGTCTTTGAAGACTTTTTCAATAATTTCTTGGCTTAAAATTAAATCCAAAACATCCCTTTTACCTAGAGCGGTATTAGTAAAGCTAAATATCACATTGGTAGGAAAGACAGCCCCAGAGCTCGATTCATCATACTGTGAACACGTCCATGAACATGGTCCAATCACACCTTTCTAAAGGATCACAAAATAAATTTGGGGGGGGAATGGGAACATTCAGCACGCTATTAGTATGTTAGCTATGACTTTTCCAGATAAGTGTAAATGACAATTGGCAATTTTTCATTTTGAGAGTTAGACTGAATCTTGAGGAAAACAGTTAAACTCTGTGAGTGCTATTTAACTTGTGTGTCCCTTTTCAATGTGGACAGGCATGGAAAGACTGTCCTCAGCTTCCGAGTTCTGCAGAAGGTTTTTATGAACATTTTTTTTTTTATTATTATTACATTTATTTAAAACAGCTCTTTAGGAATAATTTTTCTGTTCCACATGTCAAGATGAAGTTTTTTGTAATTAATACATTATCTTCAATTTAGATATACATAACAAGCACCTGCATATTGGAGTTTCCATGGGAGCAAAAATTACTGCGTTTACACTGTGACTGTGGAAATTTTCATGAGATATTAATTGGTGCTGGATCATGCAAACACTAATTAAGGAAAGTAATGTTTGCTGACAGAAGTGGTTCTATTGATTTTTATGATGTTTTCTACAACAGTAAATATAATCTGGAAGCAAGTGTCTGCATGACTGAACAAATAAGGAGTCAGCACTTACTAGCTAAAATTTCATTCACACCAATGGAGTGCTGAAATCCCACTTCATCCTCAAGAGTCAACTTGACTAAATTATTCACTCATCCTAAGCTATCTCTCTGGATCTGCACTTTTAATTTTAGATGGCTTTGAATGGTCTCAAACCTATTCACTAGTTTTGGATACACAGTGACTTTAAGAATCTTATTTGAATCACCACTACCGGGAAACTAAAATTCCCTTGGACATTCCCATTGATCTCCAATGATCTAATTTTAATTTACCCTGATTTCATGTTTTAGAATTTTCAGAAGATGACAAGTGCTTTCAATATAAAAATAATTAGAGATTTATCCTAATATAGAAAGTGATCAAACATTCACCTCTGGGAAACATGCATTGCCATTGGCCTGCATATTGAACACCCTCTACAGCCTTTTGGGGAAACTGGCAAGAGACTACAGCCTTGAGATGAAAATAAACACGAAATACACAAAGAAAAGGTAACGACTTCCGCCCCCCCAACAAAAAAAAATGTAAAATCCAAGATCAATATTTTTGAGCCTTACATATAACCTATTGCTTAAACATGCATCACAAACAGATGCCTTGGAATTTGGCTCACAGACTTTGTTCACGACGTCAGCACCAGCGTGCGTTTCACTGTTGCATACTATTATCTTTGAACTATGTCAGCCCTAAACAGTTCTCTGTTGTATATATTATGCTTTAGTCGTGTTCTCCTTTGATGATTCCCCTGTTTGGCATATGGTTAAATTTGATATTTTATAAATTATTAATGTGGCTTAATACCCCTTCTGCTGTTTGCCTTACAGAGATTAAGTCTAACCACATTTCAAGTAAGATGAAGTTATGCTACTTCTTTACTTCTGCCCATGTAGGGTGGAAATCCTCTGCTTTTTTTGGTGTGACATCAGCAGCTTTGCAGAATTACTCAATTATTTTTCAAAAAAAGTTGAAGAGCGGTAAGATATGGTAAATAAAAATAATAAATAGCCATAGCTTAATAGCCACTAAGAGTTTCCAGTGTGAAATGCTTTGCTCCACTCTACCCAAGACAGAAGTTACTTATTCACAATTACGTCCTAACATATGGACCTAATTCAGGGCCAAAGGAAAGGAAAGCAATCTGAATTTGTGATATGCTGAAACAGAAAAAAAAAATGGTCCCTCAAATGTCTTTTTGTTTTCTCAGTTCGGAGTCAAATATTTCCATCTCTGAATCAATACACTGAGTTTCATTCTCCATAAACATTTTGCTTACATTTGTTTCACCTAAACTAAACTTCACAGAAGGCTGGAGTACCCTTAGAACTTAAGAGAACAAGTCTATGCGGATATATTTTTCTTTCCCATACGTGCAAATTCTGGAAATTTCAATTTGCATCACAAAGGCTCAGAGACAGTATAAACAAATCCTGGCTGCAATGTCCACTAACTCACTAGAACTATATATAACAAGTAATCCTATGACTAAAAGATCTGCCTACACAACTGCAAAATTCGCACAACAGCTTTCAAGAAATGAAGCCCAACTAAATACGTTGAAAAGTTTTCCACATCCTGATGGTAAGATCATAACAACTGCAGATCATGCCCTTTCTTCTAAGATGTCAAGAAAGAAAATAATGCTTAAAAAGACTTATTTCAATGTAAAAAGAATAAATGTACCACTTCTGTGCTAATTGCACCCATTGCACTTTTTTCTTTGTATGCTAAAGACTCTTTTGAACGTTCAGTTCTTAACAAGAACTATCAGATATGACAATAACCAGAAAACCTTTTGAAAAAAAGAAAGTTAAGGTCTTAGTTTTCCAAAGCTTTTGATTCATTTTGTATGTATTTCTTTAGGCTTTCTAGCCTCGTATCTGCTTCAGTAATGATGTTCTTTGGAGAGTTCAATATCATGGCCGCAAGACGACTGCTTGGCATTAATGCTTAACACAAGAGCAGCTGTGCACAGCAAGTCCTTCATTTGAAGAGATACCATTTTATTTTATTAGAAATTGATTTTTAAAGCTGTTCCATTATTAGTTTTTCTAAGCAGGGAGTGCTTCAGCAGTTGAGTGAAACCTGCTTTGCTGACATCTGGAAAGACGCTTAAGATTTTTTTTTATTTTATTAAGGGAAGGAGATAATACTAGCTCTTCTCTGTCTATATTTAAACAAAGACTTTAGTCTTTCAGAAGACTTTATGGGCAAAAGTATTCTGAATAATCAACTTGAGTGTTCTCTTTTCCTTAGCTGTGAATTTCTCCATTTAGTATCTAGTAAGCTCTAACTATATAAGAACCACCAAATATCCTTGTAAAGCACTAGCACAAGGAATGTACAGGATGTACAGTTCCCATCATATTGCTCCTACCAGATGGATGAAAAAAAATAAGGCTAAAATCAGGGCTAGTCTACTTTAGGAAGAAACAGAATGCAACAATTCTGAGCATGACTCTGTACTCAGTGTTATAAAGAACCTGAAAAGACTAACACATGCCAATATTTAAATATGTAAGTAGTTGAATGACTTTAAATATGACCTTGCTATTTTTATTCAATATTTTTCACATGAACAGAGTTGCATCTCCATAAATGACTGGATCACTCCCATTTTTAAATGCTGCTTTGCATGTAGTTCACCTGAAACTCTGATAAATTTTCAGTCTCTTTAGGAACTTACTGGCAAGAATACCCTATCTTACGCGTGCGCGTAAAGCTCCTAACAGTCACTGAGGAAGCTGATATTGCAGCACTTCACTTTTTACTGGCTTTCCTGTGGCTGCATAAACGAGGGTTGAACTAAATCCCTTCTCAACCTGCTCCCACTCCCAGCCTCTGCCTCCTTCTCTAAATCCGGTATGGTCAAGTGATGAGGACACGTATGTCCACCGAGCTGCCATCAAAAGAGAAGGCCATGGAGCTGCAGACATCAGGACAATTCGTCCTGTTCGAAGAAACCAGAGAGAAGTCACAGCGCTGGCAAGGGTGGGCATGGCTAGAGACATCACCAGGGACGAGCAAGCCATGAGTTTAAGTTCCCAGAGCCCCTTGTTACATCTTTGGAGGAGGTGTGAAGATTCAAGGTCTGGAACATTTGGGACAGGACAGTACTTCTTTTTCAGTCTCCTTTTTGTTAGTGATTGCCTCAACTTTTCTGATCTTGCCCTAGCATGGCACACTGCTCTCCCAGTACTGCAAACACTGTGTCACATTACCACTACGATCAACAATTCTCCTTAAAAGATACTGAACCTATCCATACAGCACCATAATTATGTTATTGCTAAATAAAAACTACAAACTAGAATCTGAGAGTGCTCCTTTCAGGAATACTCCTTCTTGCATTACACTGCGGCAAATATTATTTTGTATTTTCCCTGAGAGAACAGATCTGGTGTTGCTGACCAAACAGTGTCTCACACTTAACATTAATCTAAATCAAAGGTGTGGTTTTACACTCTAGTAAGTCTGGGCAGGCAAATTTTCTTCAGCTTATTTATGGCCATGTCTAGAAAGATTCTGTATCATATTTAGCTGCAAATAAATGCACTGGTTAGGTTGTCTGCAGTCCAAAACAAAATGCATCCTTTATTAAGGATCTTACCCTTGCAAAACAAAATAAACAGAGAAGTGAGGAAGTGATTAATGTGGTCTCTGGCAGAACACACAAAAACACAAAATGTTTTTTAAATCTGTTTAATTAGTAATTGCTAAAGTAAAAATAATATGCTTTTCATTGAAGGTTTGTAATGAAGAATTGATTAACAATGATAATTCCCATTAGCTCTGTAATTTTAAGAAGAATTTCAAGATTTAAAGAGGAATTGGCTGGTTAGCACCTTACACCTCCAAGTAGCCTGCCAAAATTTGATCATAAATTGTTCTTCCAAACAGCAGCTTTCTAAAACCTAGCAGTAAAATTAGCCAGATAGAAGCCTTACAAAATGTAAGTAATTCAACATCTGTCAAAGTATATTAAACTGTTTTAATTAAATGAATTTATCTTGGGGTAACAAATTTGTCCACAGCTCTCTGGTTAATCATAAATTTAATCTGTAGTCTGATTTACACTGAGGTACCTTTCTGTCTACGTAGAGACTACAGGTACCAGAACCCAGAGGACTGACTACAGGAGGAAAAGAAGGTGGGCTTGAACTTACTGTTACCTGCTTGTGACAATTCATTATTAAAAGTTAAAACTTTGCATGCACTATATGCACACATATCTCCTTCCTTCAGTAAACCAGCCAATGCAATGCAACTAGCTACTGTGGAGAAGGAAGTTTCTGTCACTTTTTTTTTTTTTTTTTTTTTCAATCAGCAAACCTTTCCCAATCTGAGCAAGAGGGTTAAGATGAGAGGAAAACATACAGGGTTGAGGAATAAATTGTAGTCCCACACAAATCTGCTTGTGTCTGTGGATTATGAAATCAGTCTGTTCCTTGAGTACGCAGCTGTCAGACCCCTGCGTGAAGCAGCAGCTCTGCAGCCTCCCCGGGCTCTGGGACCTGTGTTTGAGGCTCCACCACGAGGTCCCGGTATCACAGAATGGTTGAGGTGGTAGGGGGCCTCTAGAGATCATCTAGTCCAACCCCCAATATGTGCAACTCTTTCAGCCTTCTCTTTTCCACCCATTAATACAACTGAAGAACCCATTTTCATATTTTAGAACAAAGCTACTCAAAGTTGTTATTTTCATATTTGTTTTCTTCCAGTCCTCAGGAACCTCTCCTGATCACCATGACCTTTCAGAGATAATTAAGGCCTTGTGGTGACATCAACCACCTCCCCCAGCAGTCACGGTGACTCTCATGAGGTCCCACAGACTGCCTATTTTCCAGATTGTTTAAATGCTCTCTAATATGATTCTCCAGGCAGCACAATAATCACATTTTATTAAACCAATGGTGCAATGCACTACAGTCAACCATCATCACTCCATCTAAAGCCATACAGGTAAAAGCTATCCAAAAAGAAATGTGGATTTTTTTTCATTAACAGTTGAATATCTATGCATGAATGTTCTCATAAATGTTCTTGAAATATTTTATAGCTATCTGCCGTGAGGATGAAGTCAGTGGTTCTCTGGGAATGATGAGACGGTGCTAATGGAGGAAAAATAGAGAATAACTGTTGCTGTTGAATCTAACAGAAGTGCTGACACTAAGTGCTCTCTCTCATCTATAAAATTATTTTTAGTCAAGGCATGCTTTGTTAAGCAATTAGATGAAGGAGAGGCTTAGATAAAGTAAGTCTACCAAGCTGTTTCAGGCTCTAGCTGAAATATGCAATAAGTAAGGCTCCGGGCCTGGGGAGGCACCCTGCCTTGTGGGTTCTGCTCTCCCTTTCCTGTCCTGATGTTTCAGAATGAGAGCTGTGCTGAGAGTTTCTTCCAGGAAAAAAATAGGGTTTTTGTTTGTTTGTTTGTTTTTTTTAGGAAAAAAAAAAAAAGAATGAAGCAAGTAATTCATTTATAATAGGAGAAGTGGATCTTAACGCAGAGTTTGATGTTTCTATAGGGGAATCTTTCAAGATAAATATAGGAAGCTGCTGTATTCATCCCTGCTCTACAGACCCCCTTGCAGTGAATCTGCTGTCACTGCGGATATATGGAAAGACAGATAGACCTGTGTTTCCATATTTCTTTCTTATACCTAACTTTCTTATGTATCTGTGACCATCAATCCACATATGTTTCTTTCTAAATCTGCCTTGTCTGTATTGCATACATTCTTCTTCTCAAAAAACAAAAAAACCCAAAAAAATACAAAAAACAAATAAAACACCAAAAAGCTCCCCAAGATAACATTTCACATAAACTGTGACTTTCTCCTAAATAAAAAACATCGAGCGTAACAAGTATTTGATCGACTTACATCTTCACAATAAAGTAAATGAAAAATTTGTTTCCATTACTTCCTCCATCTGACACCAATAAACAAATTCATGTTATCTATTTAATGTAAGAAGAAGCTTCCTATTTGTATTATACTATATCTAATTAATATATAATTTAAGTCTAATACTTTAATTTAAGCCTGTAAAGAAAAAAAATGTTTGAGAAAAGGGACTGGTCTAAATGCTATTTCAACATAGTCGGACATCTGTCTTGTTCCACTGTTGCAGAGAAGGGAGTATTAAGGCACCTACAAGTCACATAAAGCACTGCTGAAGATTATAAAAATGCTAGAGGAGTGCCCCAAAGTGCCTACAACAGCACGAACACAGGACATAGCAGGATACATGTAAAAGAAAAATAATCTAATATTTCACACATATTTTCCACCCACGGGTCACTCACAGAATGATCCCTTAATGCTATTGGTTACCATGGTGATAAGGAGAGCCTAAGAGCCTATTAGGCCAGAAGTGATACGCCATCCCATTACTCAAGCAAGTGGGATATTATCAGATAAATACATTAGTTCAAGAACCCCATGATTGAAGACATTCCCTATAGCTCAGAGGCACCTAAAGATCGACTTCCTGGAGAGAGGAGACAGTAGATATATTGCAACTAATAATTCAAACAGCCTCATTTTACATTTGATTTTTGGTAAGTACAAATCCTTCACCAATATCATCACTATGGAGAAAACCATCCTTTTGCAGCAGGTATATCTAAGACCAATCTAATGAAGCAAATGTTTACAATATAATAAGATCATTTTGAAGAAGTAAATATAAAAAGCATCTATTCAACTAAATGCAACTTGATTTCCTTTTCAGAACATCTGTGTGTGTCATACAGGTGTCAGGAATGTAAGAAAAAGATCGACAAATGTATACAAAGACTTAATCAAAGCCTTATGCATTTAAGCGATAAGCAGGAAGGAAAAGAGGTACAGAAAAATATATACATCAGACTCGTTCCACATTACCCTGTGCATGTGTAAAATTTAAGAGTGGGAGAACTACCCAGTTAGGATATACCAAGGAATTACACTTTACTGGTAAACAAAAACCAACTGGCTAACAACATATAACCCTACGCTTATCTGCAACATTCTTGAAGGAAGCAGGCAGTTTCATAGCAGTCTCCAATTGTCTCAATTGTCTCCAATTTCTTTCAATGGGAAACATTGTGCAGGAATAGTTTTTATGACCCTACCTCTGAAAACCTATTTCAGTGCCTTGTAAATGTGATAGATGTTTTTGTCAAATGTGATAGATGTTTTTGTCAAATATACTTTTCTGTCACTATATCTAGGTCTTCATGATGCGCCCTTACGGCTATCTCCTGGGTCCGCTCAGCTGAGTACAGCTAAAATAGCAAGAAGTTTCCAAACCCACACTATGTGCCTCATACATCTTTTCTTTTGGGGAAGGGGAAGGAATTTTTAAGATTCTGGGTACCCTGGAGCAGAAATCCTAGTCCTACCCTATGTAATGATAGCCACCATTTGACTGTAGTTAAATCAGGATTGTATTGGGAATGTATTAGAAAGACTCCTTCCCTAGCACTTGAAAACATCACCATATAGTGAATGATGATAAATGGTAACCTCAAACACAGTACTAACAGATCTCACAACCACTGAAACAGAACCCTTTGAAATAGATGAAATATGAAATTTTCAATTTTCAAGATGATTTTTTCAATTTCAATATTATTTTTCTGCACCACCTCACTGTACTTATTTCACTGGCCTTTACGCAATAATACAAACAGGATACAAGCACTATGAAGTATTTCTTCCTCAATACTAGACAAAGGAAGCTTCTCTGCCAGACTTAGCAACTGTGCTTTAAAATATTTTTCTGCACCCTCAGAAATACCAGAAATCTATAAACAGAAAAGAAAGAATCCTAAGTTTTTCCTTAACCAGTCGTGGCTAAGATAGATAGAAGGCAGTGCACACAATTAGCTTGTATCTTGTGGTCATGTGATTTTGTAACAATATCACTTATCAAGAACAACAGTAGTCAAGGCAGTATGCCTATCAAAGAAAAAAAAAAAAAAAGGCTTTCCATTTGGTGGTGCATATCAAATATATGAATTCATTGTATGGATGGTCTAAATTCATTAAAATGTACCCCTACTTAAGGTTATTACTGTAATTCAGTAATGGGATGCTTTGACAGATGGAACAGATGCTGGTTGAAATAATCAAGTTGTACTCATTGACCCTAGCTCTAATGGCAAAGTCATAATTGTCAGAGATCATGGATTCCGCAGCATACACACACCTCATTGTGCAATTGTATTTTCAGTTACTTTAACCCCAAGATTGTCTTACTTAGTAACTGACTTGCTAATTTTAAAGCTGGACAGCTAAAAAAAAAATCTCACTGGTAAATATTCTTTACATAAGACACAGAAAATAATCAAAATTAATAAGTAAATCTTTAGCTTTTCAGAGAACACTCTCCACTGTTCCTTCTACTACAAAATATTCAACTAGCTACACACTCCATACCAGAATAACTTCACAGATTTTGAGTTATTTCTCATATATGGAAAGATCAGCTATAGGAGGAAGTTGTCTTTGGTTATCTTTTATTGCTTGTAAAACATTCAGAATTATTTTAAGGGAAATATGTGACTGCATTTCAGCACCATAGGACAGTTTTTTAGAAGACTTCAGCTACCTGGATAATATCTGGCAAGGCCAGTGGCACTGCCAAAAACTTGCCACAGTAACGTGGGGTCTTCTTCTCTGTTCCGCTTGAAAACATCATCCAGCGCCGCCGTCCAGTTGAGTTCATTTAGTACTATTGTCGCTGTTGAAAAAAAATATAGATTTGGTGTTACTCAGTTACATCTTTAGACAAGTAGTAATGACTCTAAAGAGAAAACAGAATTGTTGAAGAAAGTTAAAACATTTTGTTTGACGAATCAGGAAATTTAAGGAAATATAGAAATACAGGAAATAAAGAAATACTTTCTTTACTGGCGAATTTAACTTCCTTACACTCTCCTCAATGTATTAACAACAGGCCATAACTGTTTATTTGCATATTCAGTATCTGCTACAAGTATTTTTTTCTAAGATGTCATTTGAGTTGTACTTCCCAGCCACAGAAAAGAAAATGAAAGTGTATAAAGGTGGTATTTCTATTAATCACACCACACTGCAAGAAGACTAGAATGATGTCAACAGAAGTAGACGACTCTTTCACAAAAACTAATGGAGTTTTCCTATTCAGAATAGATGCTGTAAGGGAATTCTGTGGGAGGAGAAAAAGCAACAATAAGTATCAGAAGGGTAAAATTAAGATGGGACCAACGTTAAGATGGGACAACAGAATCTATCTAGCGCTACATGCTGACAAGATCACTGTGTTTGTAGCTGTGATCACTCACAGAGTGGCCAGCAGAGTGACCATTAATATTTATTAACCGGCTGTTGCCCAAGGAGCTAAAAATACAGGGACATCCACATTCTTAAGCATGATCAGGTAAACACTAAGTGGCCAGTTACACAGAAATTCTTATTCACAGCTTGTGTTAACCGTGCAAATATACAATTTAACATGTCCTATGTTAAAGCATGCTAAAAACATGTTACATGTTAAAAACATGTTAAAACATTCCCAAGAGATTACGGGAAGCTTGCTCACCAGCCAATGAACGCTGCTACAGTAATGAGCAATTAAACAAATAATGAAATTTTATTATGGTACAGATAACCATTCTTTCCCTCATGATGTAATCAGCTGTTAAGATCTCATTAACTTAAAAAAAAAATCTTATTCATGTCAGGCAACAGCTGGCATTCAGTTAATTAGAAAGAGCAAGAATCTTTTTTTCTTTTGTTGGTTGGGTCACTAATCCTCTCCTTTGTGTTGCCAAAGGTCATTATAAGCAATGTTTCTGAAACACCTAGATTAACAGTGATACAGCAGCCACTGATAGTGGAACAAGAACTGGAGGTAAAAAAATAAAAATAAATAAATAAATAATTGAAACCAGCAGAAGGTGTAGACACAGGTCCTAAGAAAAGCAATATTGTAATTTAGGCACTGCTTACACTTTAGTATTGCATGCAAGAAGTTTCAGTTCTCTTGCAAATAGGCAAGCCAAGATGAAATAAAAACAGTTCAAGCTTAAGACAGATCAGTGGCATCAGGGTACAAAATTTTCTATCTAGGTCTTTTTTATAACCCATTACCACCGTGAAGAAGAACAGAAATAATAAAAATAAGGACAGGCTAAAAGTTAACTTTGGATAGACGATTTCCAAAGTACGTTTGTTACAGTACTAGAGAAATGAGATGATAACATTAAATTTTATAGGCTTGTTTTTAAAGGGTGAAGAGAAAATTGCTACACCATGTGCTTTGCGGAAAGGTTTATCTGTTTTGCAAAGAAGTCTGAAGAGAAGACTACTCTCTCAAGATACAGATTTACATAGAAATATCACATTCAATTTCCAACTCTTGAGATTTCCTGTAATCAATAATCTTGCACTATACACTTCTCTCTTTGTCAATTAGGCAATTATAAAAATATATATATTTACTTGAGAAAGAGGAAAAACTCCCTTGGGTACTACAAGAACTTAATTATCATTTTAAAGTGGCTACTGTTCTATTATGTCTTTTAGAACCAGTTTGATCTACTGTGTAATTAAGCATTATGCACCATCTCTCTAAATTCTTCCAAATTGAACTTCCTCTCAGCTGTTACTTCCCTAAGTGGCTCCATGGCGTTATTAGAGATTTTGTCACTTACTTAACTGAAATAAGAATTTCCTTTCATGTTTTAATTCTGTTTGCCTCATGTCACTGTTTCCTCACCTGATTTATGGAGCACTTGGCCCAATTCAAGCACAAGCCTGATTTCTAATTCAGTGAAGGCTTTGGAGCTTAGGAGACCCAAGGCACCAGACGAACAGACAACAGTTCTCAAAAATGTTCTCATTCATGCATGGGTTTTAGGGGTCTCCATGGGTTCCCACGCCCCATCAAAACATAAACAAGGCCATAGTATGTCTGTGAGACCTGACTTAGATGCAGTCTTAGATGACTCTCCTCCAATTCTAAAAATACCGTTGTCCATAATGTGGGATAGAAAAAGCCATAGAACTGAAACTTGGAGGATGGAAATCCCTAGGCCCAAATCTGTTAATGACTTTACTGTGCTGCTCAGACCAATGATATCCCTATTTGGTAAAACATTTAATGAAGGAAAACCAATATATTTTAAGCTAGTGAGGCTCATAATTGCTTTTCTAAATCTCTGGCTATACATCCCCTGAAACTCTCTCCTTTAATATGATACTTCTAAAGAGAGTATTTCCTACAGACAAGAAGCCTTACAAACAAATAAATTATATTCAACATTTAGATATATCTAATATATTACTATGCATTTACAGATACTGTTGCAAAGGGTGCCATTGTAATATAGTTCATATACACATATCTCACATGCATACATATATAAAAATGAGAAACTAAGGAGATAATTTCAGCACTTTGTTAGACTAGTTGAGATTAGGCTCTAAAGCAAGAAATATGTCTCTCTAGATGCTGTTTGTAAGATCTGTGAAGCAGTGATGCCTCAGTGACAAGATTTTTATTTTCTTATTTATGTCCCAGTTCCCCCCTCCCTTCTATGCCTCCTCTCTCCAGATTTCTACCAAATTTCTCTCTAGACTTTTTTTTTTTAAAAGATAAACATGCTAAAAAAAAAAGAAAAAAAAAGGCAAAGACTTGCAGACTTGCAGCTGGGAAGAAATATTTCATCAAGTCTGAATGACTGAAAATAACACGGAGAAAATCAAAATAAGGAACAAGAGCAGAATGTCCACATGTAAATAATACAAATAAAATGTGGAATAAAAAGCTAATAACAGTATGTAACATATCTGTTCCCAAACACTGAAAACCAAATCTTTCTGAACTCCAGAGATTAACAGTTAAGTGCTTCAGTACCATTTCAGAAATAAATTTTAAAAGCATAATTGTCAGTTTCAACGCACATCAGCTTCCTCTTAATTAAATTTCTCATCTTGACAAAAGTAATTTGTCTCATACTTAGAACAACCACATAGTTTATCTGATGCAAAACCTATGTAGATATTCACTGTACGATAATTAAAACATTACCATTATCATTAAAAGAACACTTTCCTATTTACAGTTGAAGCTTGCTCACTTTTCTATTAGCTTGTTTCTATTTTTTGTCATTTTGCCACTTGTACGTATAGTGTATCCAGTTTGTGCTGACTAACCTAGTATCAGTAAACGAGGTAAGGGTTGATAGTAATTCTAGCATTACTGATTTATTTCCTCATGTCTTTATCTGCAACATTTATTGCCATTTTTGCTGTTGCAAAAGAATACCCTCTGGACTTCAAAAGGCAAGCAAAAATCAGCTCCCTTGCCTTTCTGAACGTGGCTTCTCTGATAATAGGCAATTTCAAACCAATACCTGTTGATTCTGTTTTAAAGCCTACAGGTTTTAAACTTGCCATCCCACAGCAAGTAAATACATCACAAACAGCAATAAAACTATTTTTAAATAGTTCCTCCTAGGATCTTGTGATTCTTAATATGCACATTAAAATCAATGCTGTGCCACTTTGACTAGCTCACAGTAGAGAGCATAGCACCTCTACAACACCTTAATTAGAAGATACCAATTTCTATTCACTTTATATGGTAAGCGAGGATTTCACTTGTTTTTCTTTTATTCAGAAATTTGATCTTACTAAAACAGAAATATTTATTGGCATACTTATCGAGATGTGCACATTCTAGAAATTCTTCCCTTTCCTTTTGAATTAACCTCTGCACACGAAAGAGCTTTTGACTGATAATTGGCGGAAAACCTAGTTTGAGACAACTCTCCAATAAGCTTATTTCCAATTCTGCTAAAAGAAGACTTTGAAGATTGCTTCTTCAAAGTACTTCAACTGCTCTCTTTCACTTGACATGGGTAAGATGAAAAAAATGAAATTCATCATGGCACAAAAGGCAACATGTTTTTTCTGGCTAATCCCACTGAACTCCATCCATCTTTTTCTTTTCTTCTGTTCTTTATGACATGAGATTCAGGAGCCCTGACAAGGAACAGATTCAATTTTTCCCTGCAAATGCAATCAATAAAATAGAGAGAGCACTATTGCTCTCTCTTTAGAAGAAATGGAAGAAAACACTTCTGATGATTTATTCAATGTAGAGGTTCTGGCCTGCATATAAGGCAAAGCGTAACTTCATTTGAAAATCCTGGGAGCTATTTACTATGGCTGGAAATATGTCAGCTACCGTTCCCTGCAGCTATCCGCACATCAGGGAGAGCACAGGGACCTGCCTCTGTGCTTCGATTATTGTCTTTTGCTCTGTGGAAAATATTACACTCCATATCCTGTTTAACTGAATTCTTTAAAGAGAACAGTATCATACCTATTGTTAGGAACTAAATATATATTGGCAATCAAACCTTAGCATATTTATTTATTTAAATCTGCATACACTAACAGGTTTCTGTCTTTATTCATAACTTTCCAATATTATAGATACTCTACTGAAGTATATTATAGATACTTTATTGAAAGTGCAAAGTAGCCTTCTTTTCAACTTTAAAGCTTTACTCAATTTTTCAAGTCTACTTTATTTCCAACTTATGTTGAATTAAATAGAATGTAACAAACTCATTTGTCACTGGAAAATTGTACTCATCTTGAACTGAGAGGCACGGTCTCCCATAAATTTCAAAAAACAAGATATATTTTAATTGTTTGCACTGTCTCATATAGATGCATTTTCTAGATAATTCCCAAATACAGTCATTTTGAAGAACAACTCTGTTGGCAGCTTGAACTTCAATCCTTCAAATTTGGATGCACAGTTTAAGTCATGTATTTTATGCAAAGTTCAGCATGAGCAAAAGGCCAAAGACAATGAAAGATTCAAGTGCCTCCAAATTCAACACTGTCTCCTAGGTAACTGCTCCCCTGAGTGGAACTGGGACTCTGAACTCAGACACTTAGACTATCCACAGAACACCACAGGAAAGGATTCAGCTCCAAACCGTTACCCCAAAACCGTCACACCTCATCAAAAATCAGGTAGGAGAGAGCAAGAGCAAACTCTGGGACCCGGGGAGGATTGTGTGTCACCCTTCTCCACAGTTTAAGCCACTTAATCAGAGCTGCAAAGGATGCAGTCACTGCGACGCCCTTGGATCAGCAGAGCGCACAGGCCTCCAGGAAGGGGACACACGATATCCCAAAATGGAGATCCACGTAGTACTCTTGTCTATAGGTTTTTACTTGTTTACAGTTGTTTATACAAGTATTTATCAGATTAAGGCATCCTAACGTAATGCTAGCAGGAGACCAAAGGAGGAGGGTTGCTGGCTGCAGCATCACTCTAACTCGTCTGTTCTGCCGTGGCTCTTGTTCTCCTCCCAGCCTCCTGAATCCTGAATTTCTGCTTCACGGTGGCACAGTTCTGTAGCTGAATACAGAATGCAGTCCAAGGTCGGCACCTTGAGATTCGAAAGCCTCCAGAAGATTTCCTTCATTTATTATTATTTTTGTTAAGGAACCCTAACACCTCCATAGACTTCACCTCATGCAGCACTGTCCATTAACACCGAAAAGTTCACAAGTGCCAAAGTACTATCCAAGAAATACCCTGCTACTAACCATTTTTCAAATGGAATAGTATTTTTGGATAAACCCCATTTTTTCACACTAAGAATCTGCTAATTTTATAGATAATAACAATAAATAATGACAGCTTATTAATAAATTATGTTGTTTTATTTCTTGAAAGAGACAGAACAAGAGGATTATGATTTTTAATGTTAATTCTCCCTTCATATTTAATTATTGACGGTTAATAGATTAAAAAGTGCTTCCATAAACCCAAAACAAACACCTACTTATATGGCAAAAAATGAATAGCTATAAAGAAAATAATTTTTGCCACATCTGCTGCCTAAGTGAATTTCTTTTGACCTATCATGAGCAGATTCTCCATTTTTTTGGTTACATACATTTGTGATTGATAAACTGTCAGGTACCTCTTGGACACACATGTGTGGATCCTATGAATGCATAACTACAGAACTGTATGTTTTAAATGTATTTTGTGCATATATTCCAGAACGCCTAATTCATCAGATTAGTTACATTGTAATAACACGTATTTAGTTTCAGAAGCTGATTTGAAAATATTCTTAACGTGTGCAGGATAACTATGTTAGAAATTCATTATGTACTTTGCAAAGTAAAGAATTAGGGAAAGGGGAAACAATACAAATTGAAGAGGCTTTGTCTATTATCAAAGACAATACTATAAATTTATTATCAAAACAAGAATGTTTTAGGAAATGGAAAGGAAATTTATTCTTTAAATTTAAGTCACAGAGGAAAAATACAGCTTGAAAAGTTAACATAAAATAACTATCACATACTTTAGTGAGATTTCCAAATGCATAGGTCTTTGTTTTAAATGATACTTTGTTTGATCTTATAATCATAAATCAGGTGCAAAAATCTTGCTTTGAAAATAGCATTTATGTATTCTACCATGATTAAATTTAACATTCCCAGATAATTAGAATTTTTCAGGTAGTATTCAGTCAATGCTGTGTAAGAAACAGAATGTATATATGTATATACATGTATATATTATATTGTATGTATGTACTTTATATTTATACATGCATATATATTATATAGAGATAATTCTAAGATAAACAATAGCAACCAAAACATCTGCTGGAAAACAATTTTATAGAGCAGATTATTTACAATAGTAATTAAGAGTATAAATGATAGTGCCATGCATTTTCCCTTTCTTCTTTAAATTAATAAATTCTCTATTCCCCATTAGATATCTGACATTATGTCCCAGACACTTCTATAAACATGTCTCTGAAGAAGTCACTGAAGTCTAGCTTTCTGTTGTGTCTCTGTCAAATCACATAAATTGGCAATGCCATGTGATGTATGCTGACCAGTTTAGCTGCCACATGCTGATAGCACACTAAGAGCTCATTAAAATAAGAAATGCCCAGGAGAAGGAAATGAAAATAAAAATGTCAAGAACAGAAGATGGAATTAAGCTTCTATTACAGCCCAACAAGGAGTGAGTAAAAGGTAGAGTCATAAAATCTTCAGTACATAGTTTTTAAAGAGCTATTTATTTCACCATAAAATAGGAAAGATGCTCTTATTAGTATACTGTGTCCTATTGTTGCTTATGTTATTCACGCATCTTCTAACCTGTGAAAGATGGACAGTGCTTTTTATCTTGCTTCCTCTAATATCAAAGCATAACAGCATGTATTCTAGACATTAAAAACAACCACATAATAGTCTTTTTTTTCCCCGTCCTTCTCAGAAAAGAGGGCTAGGAGACATACTGCATGAAAGATGTGAGCTGAGTTGCTTAGTGATGTTCTGGAAGAAATTCAGATTTTCTAGAGCTAAGCACCCTATAAGAACCTAAGTATAGCAAGAAGCAAAATGATTCAAGTACCTGGTCACTGGTGGTGTCCCACAGGGCATGATACAAGCTACAACAGTGTTTTAAGTGTTTAATAACTTCAATTATTACTCAGATAACGGTACAAAAGGCACCGTCAGCAAGTTGGCAGATGATACAAAGCTAGGAGGAGTGGCTGATGCACTGGATGGTTGTGCTGCCATTCAGAGGGACCTCAACAGGCAGGAGAAGTGGGAGGAGAGGAACTTCAGGAAGGTCAACAAGGGGAAATGAGGAGTCCTGCACCTACGGGGGAATAACCCCATGCGCCAGGACAGGCTGGGGGGCAATGAGCTCTGCAGAGAACAACCTGGCGGTCTCTGTGGACAAGCTGAAGAGGGGGCAGCAAAGTCCCCTTGTGGAAAAGGTGGCCAATGACATCCTGGGCTGGATTAGGAAGAGTCTTACCAGAAGGTCAAGAGGGATGATACTTCTCCTATACTCTAATTTAAACAAATTTCAACTTTAAGCAAACAGAGGAAGTTGCATTCGCAAAATGTGTTTTATTTTTATGAAGATATCAGGGATTAAATATCAACAGAACATGCTCTTAAAATAATCACAGCTATATTATACATGTTAACTTTGGAGTTCCCTTACTTTGTTCTAACTTTACTAACTACTGCACGTCAGAAAAGTCAATTCATTCTGAAATGGATGCTATCACAAGTTGTTTTTTATACAGAACGCTTATTACAAAGTTCTGACAATTTTCTTCCTTGCAACTTGTTCACCATTTGTCAGCAGTAATTCCCTCCATCCTCATCTCAGTCCCAGTAAATTGGAAAGCACAAGTATCTCCCACAAAAGTTGAGATGTGTGTGTAATATAAAGGTCGCTTGGCATCTTGTCTGGAAACCTGTGGACAATTAATTTGTGTTGTCCCCTACGCCAAAGAGATGAACTGTAAGCAGAACAAGGGCTGAAAAGAGCCACTAAGATAACTGGTGAAAAAGAGCATTATCTGTCTCCTGGGAGGTGACAAATTGCTCGAACCGCTTAACCTATAAAAATGAGCAATCCTGAAAGGGTTTGTAAGCAAAAGCAAGGTGTTGCAAAATAACAAATGGGTATAAATGACTAAGAATAAATTAGAGCAGGAAATTAGGAGGTATTTTTTAGAGCAGAAGGCCTTTGAGTGAACTCCTGATAGAAGAACTGAGCAAATGGGCCAGGCCTTCCCCTGCTTTTAAGACAGAGTTTGATCAGTTCAGTAAAGGAATGATACGAACTAGCTAGATTATGATTTGATGACCATAAAGGCACTTGCAATTCAATTCTCATACCCTATGCTCTGTTACAAATAAAGAAAAGGTCGTTTTAAAAGCTGAAGCTCAGTAACCACAGAAAACAGCTTCATACAGACTTAACGAAGCAAAAGAATTAGCAGTAAAACAGCTTTCCTTATTAATTTTTAATTCATGATTATTAAATGCTTGCAAATAAACTATGGAATTTTTTTCATTATATGAATACATATGCACATAAAATGGAAAATAAATAAAATTAAATATATATTCACATATTTATCACAGAAAAGAAATTTTTTCTAAGGTTTAAGGCGTTTTTATAAATATTAAAATGGTACGGTGGATTTGGCTAATGGATTCTAATCTAATCCCCATGTAAATGAAAGTTTAATGAATGGCAGGGAAATGAGCAGACTGGTTTAATCTATCTAAATGCATCTCTGGCAACAGAAATCCAAGCCACAGTGAGTGTGACGGGAATACAATGCACAAGTGGGAAACGTGAGAAAAATGATGATGAGGGAAACTCCGTTTCATCACCTGAGCTAGCGCAGAGGTGACAGCCCCTGCTCCCTGTCAATATTCTAGCCTCCTCTGAGCTTTGCAGACTGAAAATAATGAAATTTCCACATCCTTTTTTTTTTTTTTTTTTTTTTTTAAATCCTTGTTTTTAGCCAAAGGTTGTGCCGATGTCTTTTCTCCCTGGAGAAATTTGCTACATCAGAAATTTGAAGATGATGAATATCTTCTAAAATGCAGATACCTGAGGAACTGTCTTCTCCCTCCCATAGTTAGAATATGTATCTCATATGCTACTGCATTTTGTCTTCTTGGAATATAAAAATGAAATAGACATCGTCCATCCACAGCATGACATTGCCATAGGTATTGTACCCTGCCTGTTAATTAAGCTTGCTTTTGTATGATTTTCCAGGTTATGTACTGGGAACATGAATATAACTCGTCCTTAAAGAGGAAAGGAGTCTGTAGGATCTGAGAAAGGTCCCACAGCTCAAAGCTGCCTCTGCAAGGGAGCTTTCCCTTCTCTCTCTGAAGGCCCTGCTAAGAATTCTTGCTATAAATAAAGACTTCTTGCCTATCTTTACAGTAAGAAAAAAATGTGTTTCTTTTACTTAATCTCTAGCACTATGAGGTGTCCATTCCCAAACCTGTGCTTCCAAGATGCCCATCCGAATCCCAAAGCTCGGGTGAATCCTGGCCTCCCTGAAGGTAACAGCAGGGCCCCTCTTACTGCAGCGGGAAGCGATTTCATCCCGTCTCCAAAACACCATCTGCCCTGCAGGCTTCATCTGCTCCCTCTGCATGCCCTGGGCTGCCAGGCACAAAACCAGGAGCCAGCACTTACCATTTTAGCTTCTAATGCAGATGAGCAAAAACTTAAAAATCACTCTGCAAAAATCACAATGTCTTTGTCTTTGAAATAGTAACGGACTCAAAAGGATCTACATGACAGCAGTAAAATTCAGCTCCTGCAAAGCTTTTTGGTTTGCTTCCATGCTACGAAGTATTCTCTCCAGATTCACCTAAACTTCTCTTCATCAATATAGCAGTTCTCTCTGTGTTGTACAAAGTGTTCAAACAGAAGCACATCTTACAATTGTGTGTTTCCTGGAGGTCTCCCTGGCTTTAATTTGCTTAGTTTGTGATTACATAAAACCACAGGAAGCAGCAGTAAAGTTGCACAAAACAGTTTAAACAACTGGAATGAGATGAACAAAGAAATCATTTAACCTTATATACTCTATTTTTAGACAATTTAAATGGCACTAAACTTTATCTGCTTTAGCTTTCGTTATTTAAATCCAAAGGCCATAATCTTTTGTGAGTTAGTAAGTATAATAACAATGTGGAAACAATTCTGATAAGGAGAATTTTTAAAATCAGAACTGCTGAGTTGTTTGAATTTTCTAAACGCTTATGTATAGATCATTCCAAATAATGAGGAGGGACTTCTAGAAAAACAGACACTTACAGAAAAAGTGGGGGGGAAAGTATCTGGAACCAAAACAGTTAGAATTATATGCACGTTAAACAACATGAATATATATAAAAAAGTATTATATGCATTTCAAGCAAATTCAGGGAGTTAGGGCAAAGTAATTTTCTAAGATAAGGAGAGGAATACTAACATGAATTTGGATTTAATGCAAGTCTTTAACAAGTACGCATATTACACAGTGAAGTACAAATACAAATTTTAGTCTCACAGGCATTTCCACACATACTTAACCTTCATATTCAATAAACAAAGGAGCTGAGCACCTGCTAATTCTCCTATTGCTGTGACAGTCTTCATCAATTCAGAACACAACCCAGGGAAATGAGGGCCCAAATCTGTTAACTACCTATTTTGAGAACAGTTTTGAAAAAGGAAAAGGAAAGACCCAGCAGTTCTTCGGATCATTTTATGAAAAAAAAAAAAAGAGTGCATGAAGTTACAAAAGACTTATCCTACATGAGAAAGTCATTGCCTTGTTTCTCCAGTCCTGTCCTAGCTGGAGTGGCTTCACCTAAAACAGCAAGCCAGGCAAGGCAGCGGACGCAGGCTTGAAACTGCTGGTGCTCTCACACTCCCACTGAACATCTCAACCATTTCACTCTGCTGCATTTAATCTGTCCAGGAGCCTGAACGTGCATTTATAGCTGGAGCAGGACAGGACCACTCTAAGAGGGCCATATCGGAAGGGCATCCAGATGGCAGGTGCTGAGATGCCTCTGCATCACTCCCCAGCTGAGCTATAAGTGAGCACAGATGGATCGAGCTCAGGTACAGCCTGAGCCTCCTGTAATGATTAGGAAGGATCATACAAACTGGATAGCTGAGAAAAGAAAAGGACTTCCAGTTACATAAAGTGTATAGTCAACACACCAATATATAGCTCAAGAGGGCTCAAAATATCATCCTGTGATTTCCATCATCCTAGTCATCTTCAGCAGCAAATGCAGTTGAATTCAACTAGAGCTGCATTATCTACCCTAACTGACAGGGGAGGACACTCAATTTCAGCTAAATTAACCTGAGCATGATAAAACAAAGAAAAAAAAAAGAGATCTTTAGATACATAACAACAAAGAGTATGTATATAACAATGCAGCAACAACAACAAAAAAAGTATTGCTTTCTTGGTAAAATATTCTATAGACTAATGGAAAAATTCCCAGCTGTTACAAAGCGACATATTTTCCCTGGTACTATACCACTGTGTAAAACAGCCAAAAACCTGACCCTGATTTTATAAGTATTTCCTTCAGCATTAAAAAATGGGAGGCACAAAGCAGAGCTAAGCAATTATGGCACTTTGGGGATCTGACAGCATTCTGTACAAGAGTTATACTTTAATCAATTCCCATAAATGCTTTATGCATATAGTAGTGGCTCAGAAAATGAGACAACAGCCGTACTAAAGAGACCAGATCGGTGTGCCCTGCTCACGTAAAGTGATGTATTGAAGTCACTGGAACTCTGAAGTCAACACTGAAGTCACTGGAACTAAGCAGCTTTGATCCATGTGCTTTTAACTTTGATTTTAACATTGACTTTCAGAATGATCTTTAGTGTATCATAATCATGCTACACCTCAGCTCATCAGCTATAGAAAGGGAACTATACATATATCTCTACATATTCTTAACTTCATAGTCACATTTAAGTAGCAACTAAACCTTGACTTCAATGTCTTAAAGGTATTTTGAATGATTTCTCATCCCAGTGTAGTGTCTTGGTGTAAAAGCATCTTTGTGATGAAAACACTGCAGAGAAGAGACAAATGTAAGCAAGTGCTTCCCTCCCGACCCAGCATCGGTCAGACAACTGGAACATTGACTAATGCTTGCAGAGCAATCAAATAAAAATCACTTTTTCATATCATTATAAAATACATTTTATCTTATATTTTCATCCACCTGATTAGTGGAAAAAAAAATGGAAAGTATTTTCACAGTCAAGAAGTAAAAAAAAAAAAATAAGTTTTTAAGAACAACTCTCTGTTTTAGTAAGACCCTTCTACTTTTGCAGAAACCAACCCAGAAAAAATTATATTTCATTTGCAACATAAAACAAGAACAACAACAAAAGAACCCTGAATGGTACAAATGTTATGGGTGACTGACCCCTACAAAGTAACTTCAGATGAAAAGAGCACAGACAAACCCCGCAAGACACGTTACAGGACCAGCCAGAGACACAATTTGTTTACCAAAGTGCTGCATTTCAGGTACCAGCAGTTCAATGCCCTGGTGAGTGATCCCCAGGTATCTCCGTACAGGAAGAAACTCCTTCCCCTTCTCCCTTTCAGGGTAGCCTATACAACAGCAAAGCATGAGCAGAGACATGACGAATGGAAGGAAACGGTGAACAGCCTTTTCTGGCAGCCCCCGAGCAGCTCGAGGAGCAGACAAGCAAGCAGGTAGATGCCCAGGAGACACCCCCTAAGGCAGGAGAAGGGGAAACAGAAATGCCATTGCTGAGTAATTTGCTATGGTTAATCAGTTACTAATTAATGTATTATTTGTATTATTATTTTGTTTGGCTAAGTACTGTCTAATCAAGTAGGCAGGAATCTTTTATATCTTGAAGATTCTATAATAAAAATTAAGACATAATATAATGATTGAGGCAAACGAGGGGCAGGGTCAGAGTCATGCTGAGGGAAGGATTGGCAGCAGAACAGGAGGTTTCCGGAGTTGGCTTGCAAAATCGTGCCATGGTCTTCAATTATCTACTGTCCTTTCCCACATTTTCATGCAGCAAAAATAACTGCTCCATGTCCATCTGCCTCCAGCCTCCCATTCCCTGTTTTCTGTGACACAGAAGTCTGATCAAATTAGTCTTTAATTTGAAAGTGGGAAGTAGTTGTATTGACCAGAAGCAGAACAAGGGCAGGCAAAGTGGAGCAGGGCACTTTGCTGTACAGACAGACACACCCTGGAGACAGATCAGCAGGAATTTGTTCTGCACAGGCATGTATTTAAATACAAAAAAAAAAAAAAAAAAAAGGACAGAAAAGGACAGATACCTCAAGAAAAGCGGTGAGGGCAGATGAAAAACCGAAAGGAATGACATATTTCAAGACAGTATGTCAAAATTAATTCTTGCAAGGTGGGCAGAAAGCAATTCATGAAATTAGGTCAAAAATTTGCACTGATTATTCAAAAAGTTAAAAAAGAAATAACCCCATCAACCCCACTTGACCACCCTAAACGGAGCTGCTTGCAGAGAAGCACAGGGATATTTGACAAACTATTATTTACATGCCATATACATGCCATTTCCACCAGCAACCATCAACAAACAAGCCTGTAAAAAAGCACACTCTTTTAAGAGCTATCATGTGTAACTAAATACATTGTAAATATTCAACTACTTCTGGCTTAGAAAGAAGCAAAGTTATATTCAGGTTGAATAAAGAAGAAAAAAAAAAAAAAGAAGGATTCAAATGTCACAAGGCTCTTATGGATCTACTCTACAAAAAAAACCAAAAATCAATAGTTGCTAATAGTTATTAATTTAGAGACATATATTCAAGTTCACAGCTGACTGTCAAAATGATGCTTTAGCTGGACTGTTGCTTAACACCCTTAGCTCTCTTCTAACGCAAAGAGCCATCTTGAAACACTCCCCTTATTAGTTTTTACACATCATAATTCGAACAGGAGACCTGAAAATCAAAACAAATAATAGAAATTCATTTTTAGTATTTAATCGATGTTCAGAACAATTGTATGTTTCCTCCTTTCTTCTGTATTTTCTATGTTTTATTCTCGATCTAGCTCTTTTGGGGGACAAAGTTATTAGTTACCTATGAATTTCTGTCATTCTGACTAAATAAAATTATGTCAAGCACTAAAACACAAATAGCATCCACGTGCTTCACATCAATAGGACACATCACATTCCTGTGTTAGAAATGAGCTGAAAATTAAAGACACAATTCTTACCCATACTTAAACTAAACATGATACTTTGTACAAAAATGATGGAATTTTGAGTCAGGATTTGACTTGTTGAAAGAGTCCTGTATATCAATAAGCCTGGAAAGCCACTTGAATGGATGCAGAAAAAGATTAATAATACAAAGACCAGATTTACTGTCTATTTCTAGAATGTGCTTGCAAATGGGGAGAAAAAAAAAAAACAGTTCAATATTATGAATGTAAAAATATATGTATTTTTTTTTAAAAAAAAAAAAAAAACAATGTCCAAGAAAACAATATTGACCTGCTCACAGAAAAGGATCTGTGCTGTAGAATCAGGAAAGGACCCACAAAGTCTGCCAAAACTACAACAAAGCACCTGAAAACATATACAGAATCTCCCTTCCTGCCAAGAATTACACAGACTTACAAATTATATAGTTACTTCTATAGACTTAGGTGGTTATAGTGTATCTTGTTATGTGTAGGGGCAGCAAGGTCTCAGCCGAAGCTACGCTTTTGACAACACAAAACCCGCTTCTCACACTCGAGTCGAAGTAGCTGAACTGAGAAGCAATCTCGTTTTCCCTCAGGTTACGTATCGCTTCCACTCTGGGCTTCCCCTAGCTGTTCCAGGCAGTCAGATCTTGCTTACAATCTTGCTCCGTGTCTGGAGCTGTCAGGGCATGTACTTAGCAACATGCTGTTGGGTCGAAAAGACAAATATTCAACTGGAAGAGTTTGTTTTCTCTCACCAAGCAGCAGAGCTTACCAGTGCCTTCTCTAGAGAACTTTTAGTGTTGCAACAACTCCTACTAGCTCAAAAAATCTTGCAAAAAGCAATGGCATAGACAAACCATACAAGCTCATGGCTTGGAATACTGTAATCCTTCATGAAGTGTCTAACAAAAGACAATACTTGATAGCTCAACTAGAGGAAAAGGTCCTGAACTAATGAGTTTTACCATCATCATGTTAGGTTTAACTCCTAAAATGGGAATATGTAGCTAAATTTGTTTCGTTTATCTGACCAACTTCTGTGCCATCACTAAAGAAGGAAAGACAGAGGCTTTTCAATACAGAGGAGCAGGTCTCATATTGCATGAATACTAAGTCTCTGTCCTACCTCAAGGTTTCATACATATATACATAAACGTGTACACACACACACATATATATATATATGTATACACCACACACTCAAAGGAGTCTTAAGCTTCATTTAAACAAATTTTCCACTGGTAAACATATGCATGCATTGCAGTGATAAATCCTTAAAATATATATGTGAGCATTAACTACAACTTCACTGATCCACACACACAAAAGTCCAACAGCAACTACACCCCAAATTTTAATCCTTTCTCATTCAAATATGCTGACCTTCAGATTTTCCTTGGGTATGAATTCAGGATCAAATTCATCATCTCATCCAGGAACTTTAAAGCACTGATTTAATTAGCATTACATTAGCCTAAATATTGCAAATAGAGAGATAACTCTGCAGGGCGTTATCTAAAAGAGGAATAGAATAAAACCCTAATGTAGGAATTTGGTTGTTTTTTCTTCAGACCACAACATAACAACAGCGGTCATCTGCTTCTCTGAGTAGCTTTCATATAAAATCAAGCACGGAAAATAAGCACTCAAGTAAGGTGTCTTGGAAACTGAGTACTTTGATGCAAATAAAATAAAATA
>VZSV01000088.1:2548931-2567655 GCA_013398735.1 Nothocercus julius
CTTTATTACTGCATTTCTACAGCTAATGCCATTTTAGGGATCTGATTTCACAATTCTCATTAACTGCCCAGAAAGACAGTTTTGAAACCCTTTGGTAACTCTGGCCAGTACCTTTTACAGTCCTAAATTCACAGCACTCTTGGATCATATTTACCTATCCTTACTTACACTGAACACTACTCCTTAAATTATCCCATTGATTTTGTTGAGAATAAAAATAAAATGAAATATCATACTTGCTAGCATGGACTTTTTTGAAAAAAAAAACATTTCTGAAGTCTAATAAAATCTTTAGAAAAGCAAAACTTTACATCAAGGTCAGAAATCAAGTTAAAGAAAATTTTACATATATATTTACTGAAAAATCACTCCTAAATCCTTCCCTCACCCCACAAAACAAAACACTTACAATAGCAACAAATTTGATTCTAAAATGTCTTCTATCTCACACAAAGCAACTCTTGTATCACACAGGTTCTCAAGACTGCAGCCCAGTGGGGTTTTTGTTTTTTACTTTGATCTATGATTAGTCAGATCTCTTAGGTAATATTCTACTTAAAATACCAGCTCACAAATACAAAATTAGTAGAAGTGTACTAAAGGAAAGAAAAGACTTTGATAAAGTTGGAATCCTAAAGGAACAAGCAGACAACTCTCTCGAGTTACAGGAAATCCCAGAACAGCTGAATAAAAGGGAGTGATTGAGACTAGGTCTGGTCTCGCCTGCAAAGAAACCTTCTTTTTTCCCCAATAATGCCTTTTTTTTTAAACCATGTTATCTACACAAATAAAATCAATTTAATAATCAATCCTAGTAACTACTATAATCAATATTTCCTCTAGTTAATACATTTAAAATTGGTAGAATATAATTATCCATAATAAAACAAATTTCATAATGGCTTACTGGGCTATGCTAGACAAACTTTTATATGAAAACACAGCACAGAAATAACTACCCCGACCTATAGTCCATATAATGATTTTTAATAAAAAGCCACAGAAGCAT
Organism: Nothocercus julius; assembly: GCA_013398735.1. Classification (NCBI taxonomy): domain Eukaryota; kingdom Metazoa; phylum Chordata; class Aves; order Tinamiformes; family Tinamidae; genus Nothocercus; species Nothocercus julius. Next base: position 2,549,941 of record VZSV01000088.1, read on the forward strand.
CTAGCCAACATTAATAGAATTGTGTATCAGTCAGTACAGGAAAGATAACACTGCTGTACAGATGTTGGTGAAAATTGGTCTAGATCCTAAGTGTCTCAAAATTAATTAGCAGCTGTTGGCAGCTTACAGGCTGTAATGACACCTTAAATTGACATTATTGACATATCTTCTGACATATATATTGACAAGTCAGGGCAATTATGTGGCCTTTAGTGGTCTTAAAGGAGCAAGCAACCACCAGAGGTATCAGAGGCAGGTATGTCTCCAGTGTGCAAAGCTGGGGATAATATTAATAATAATCCTCTATCTGGTACTGCCATTGCAGAAAAAGAGTTACTTGACATTAGTTCAGTGATAAGCACCATAAATAATGTATATATATATATATATTTAAAAGCAATAAACAGGCTACTATAAGAATATGCTGCTGCTTTTATTCCAAGAGGAACAGGGCTATCTACTTTGCAGGAGCTTCTCACAGATTTAACCCATTATCAAGTACTCTGCACGGTTCTTCTGATCCATCTGCACTGGAAACCTGAAGCATTGATTTCCACATTGAAGCCAGCACTGGAACACCATTTGGCCAATTTTTCTGCATTTTTTTTCTGGTTCACTGTATCTAAGCAAAGTGTGCTATTTAGTATAATGTGCTGCTATTCCTGTTACTTATGTAGACAAGAATAAAAGAGCATTCTGTGTTCTTTGATAATAAGCTAAAATTGCTATCTCTTGTAAGTCATCACATTTCCAGCTACTGTAAGTAGAATTTGCTTCTTTCATAAACATTTAGGGTACTTAAATGTAAAGAAAGAAAAGTTGTTCACCTCTTGAAACAACTGTGTACATTCACCATGGATACAACAGGCAAAATGTAACTGAAATAATAATTTAGTTTCTTAGAAAGTTTATACAGACACTGTGTTCTCCCGGAGGGTAGGAGAGTGTCTTCTCTTTCTTCTTTCTTTTCTTCTCTTTCACTCTCCTTTTCTTTTTTTTTCTTTTTTTTTTTTTTTTTTTTTTTTTTTTTTTTTTTTTTTTTTTTTTCTTTTCCTCCCTCCTTCCTCCATTCTGCAAAGAAAGCAGTTACCAGTTGAAACAGTTTCGGAGAAGTGACATGCTCAACAGAAATAATGGAGCGGATAGGGCAGGAGCTTCACTCTGCACATCTGCCTGCAGCTGGCTGCCAGGAGCTGCATGTGTGAAATGTGTCAGGACGTGGCAGCCGGGCAGAACCGCCCCCGCTGCCGTGAGAAAACCTAAGGACTGGAAATTTCAGAGAGAACAGCAATTAGTGTCAGGAGGAACCGGCGGGTGTGATGGAAGGAAGAGAAAAGGAGACTGGACGTGAAACAGCTCATCCAGGAGCAGCCGAGTCGAAGGGCTCTCTGATGCATGGGCACAAGGTAGTGGCACAAACAAGGCAGAGAAAGACCAGCTAGCGAAAAAAAATACAGTATAAAAACCCAGGATGCGTCAAATGCTGAAACAAGAGAGAAACAGGCAGCCAGTCCAAGAGGACCAGAAGGTAACGTGGCTCTCCAGAGACCAGCTAAAACAATATTTCTTTCAATATTTGAGAAAGAGATGTCAGTATGACATAAATTTAGAAGAAAGACTGGAAAGAAGAAAACCAGAAAGTCACGCTAGCACCACTGAAAGATTTTAGGAATACAGTACTAAGAATAATAGACAGGCTTACTACAAAAGAAGTTCCAGAGAACAGACAGACGTCCTCCCTCATGGGAGCCACAACATACATTGGCAATGAAGATCCTGGAGACAGTGGGAGAGAGGCTGCTGATTATTTTTCAGAGAAGAATAAATAATTCAGTTTAAACCTCAGTCACGCAGATCTAAAGGCAGTGTGTCGGGTGGCAAAAGTGCTCAAAGAAGGGGAGACGCAGTAATCCTCAAAAAAGGGGTTCTTGTTCACAGAGAAAAAAATAAAAGGTTCAGAAATTGATGTCATCAAGGCAGCTGCGTGAGGTCTGACCATGATAAGAACAAAAGGGCAAGAGTACATGTGGGCACACACACACTGGGGATGGGGAGGAAGCTTTTAAGAGATCCAAAGTATTAGCAAGGAAAGCGGCATCAAAGTTGGCCCAAGTCTTCAGCTAAAAGGGGAAGGCACAAGATGCCTGTACAACCTCCACACTTAATGCACAAAGACAGAAATGAGATAAATTCAGCAGTGTTAAGAAGAAATGTGTGAGAGTACCACACAGAAAGGTAGTCAGCGTATCAACTGTTCTATATCCTTACATATATTATATAAATACATATATAAAAAATATATACAGCAAGTCAAATATATAAAAATAGTTAAACAATGTAAGCACATGCTCAACCACAGAATGACACTGAGCTGCAGTGAGAGGCAGACAAGGGAAAGAAAAGGCAAATCGAGAACACAAAGCAGAGCATAATGGTGCATGTATTAGCACCATTGCATACTGAGATCATTCTGGGATACTCTTAAAATTACATCCCCCTTTGGAACATTGAGGAAGACTTTATACCTCCTGATGATTTTTTTACTTGGTTATTAATAATAATTTTAGATCATTACATATCTGAATAATGGGATATTATTATTATTTTACTGTTCTGCTTTCCTTCCTTCAAGCAGAGAAAGCAAGAGGCAAGGCTGTAGCTCTTCTTGCTACGCTTCAGTGTTCTTGCTGACTCTTTTGTTACCCATGCTGAGACTAAGGGATAAACCAGATGTCACATCTGAAATCAGCTCAAAATGATAGGGTGTTTCTTTTGCAGTCTTCTTTATTGTGAAGGCTCAACTTGGAGTCATTCAGGAATGAAAGATAGCAAACGGGGTAAAAGGTGTAAAATGGCTTTCATATAATGAAGAGGTGAATTGATAAGAACTCTCTCACCATGGGGGAAAGCCTTAAAATCCCTGGACAACACACAAAAGAAGGCTATAAAGTGGCAGAGGAGTTGGAAAAGGTAAACATAGAACAAATACTTTCTGTCTCTTTTAATACAAGAATTAGGAGAAATTAAGTGAAACTCAAGCCAGGTGAAGGAGGGGGTAATTCTTTGCCCAATGCATAACACTTTGACTCCCTCTGTTGCAGATGCCAAGTTTATAAAGCTTCAAAATCCATATGGGAGGGAGGGAGGGAGGGAGAGAGGGAGGGAGGAAAGAAGGGAGGGAGGAAAGAAGGAAAGAAAAAAAAATCATCAACCCTGATCAGGATGCCCCTCAACACAAATTTCCATAGACTGGAAGAGTACTAAGAGTGAACTGTTTCCTGGAAAGCTGCCATTAGCCAGACGTACTAAAGAGGTTTTTACAGAAACTAGCACTGCTTTCCATTTCACACGCTGTGTTGGTAAATGCAGTGTAGGAATAAGGACAACCAATCTCTCCTGCTCACTCCCTGTGACACGTGGTAGCTTTGACATTGACATTCTACTCAGTTCTTAAGTTTACTACTGGTGAAAAGTGCTGGTGGAAGTGCTTTGCTCATAAGCTGAAATAAAAAATCCTTAATCTTCAGATTAAAAGGATTAAAAATCCTTAATTGTTTTTGCTTCTATATTTCTATAAAAAATACTTAAATAAAAACAAAAAGTTCTTCACCATCAGCTTGCACCTTCATTCCTAAGAGCACTCAGCAGTTATGCTTAGTGACTAAGTGATCAATAATTATTGATCTAATCACAATTGAACGATTAGCTTGATTGTGATGTAGAAATAACAGGAACACATTTCTTGGTATAAGATAGGAGACATGCAGGACTACTTAGGGCTTACATACATCTGATGCTACAGTAGCTTCAAATGAGGTCTTCTGCAATACACTTTCATGAACTGTCCTAGTAAAAATTAATATATGGACTGTGAATTATACTACCCTCAGGAAACTTCAAGCTTCATTTTTCTTTCTGAATTGGAGGAAAATGCATGCAACACAAGTGGAATAAGCAAAATATTAACGCAGTTTTGCTAAAGAACTTTTAGTAATATTTGTTAAACAGTCCAGCATTTGGTACAGTCATACTATTTGCTAAGCAAAATTGCATCGGGGGGGAGGGGGAGGGACACTTACATTACAAATGTTCAGATGTTTACATACTTTTTTTTCCTTCTAGTAATCTTATTTCTACATTGTTTTCCCCCTGCTCCTGGAAGCCATGGATATAGATCCTCAGCTACTGTAAATGAGGATGAAGAAGTAGAATATGATTTTTATGTGATTTCACATAAAAAAGGCAAATTTGACTTCAAGTGTTTGAGAAAGAACATTTCTAGCAGACTTAAGGAAGTATAGTGCCTGGTGAGGTTGCATGGCCATTCACATTCAAAAAAACAAGTGAGTTTCTGCTGGAAGGCAGGCTGATAAGTACAACTGCAAGGACTATCAAAAACAAACAAAGAAATGAGGACAGAAGAGACTGAAAGCTCCTTCCCTCATTTCACCCAGCAGGAGGAGGGCAGGAGCTCACCCAGGCAGCAGCGAAACCAAGGCCACCCATCGCTCGCACCAGCTTGTCCCAGACCTCGCTCCCGTTGAAATATTTGCAGTCACGCTTTAATCTACTTTATTCATGCCTATATGTTAATTATAGCTTATCTTGACATTTTATTACAGCTTTTCTGCAGTGGATGCTGTCAAATTGGGCAATTTAGCAGCTGTGTTGACACTGCAGTTCCAGCAGACCAGCGTGCAAATCCTTCCTTCCCCTTCAGTCCCAATGGCAGGCAGAAGCTTTCATTGAAGAGCCCGGTAAGTCCCTGCCTGTTTTAAAAATTATTACATATTTCCATAATTAGTATTGCTCGGTGATTGCAGAGTCCCATTTTGTTTGCCATTGCTGGGGCTTTGTGCCGAATCTCCCAAAGCCTCATCTGCAGGGGCCTGCAAGGACAGCGAGACCAGCCACCCTCCCAGGGACATCCAGAGCCTCATGCATTTTCTGGCAGAGCAAGGAATGGAAATATGATACAAACAGTTTTGATCAAAATTAAGCTTTTTCTAAAGTGCTGAAGCAGTGTAATTTAAGTGCAGCCTCTTCCTTCCATTCAAGACAATAAAGCTCCTTTTTACCAAATAGCACTTTATATAAAATTGGCTAATGATGCTCATGGGCAGTAACTGATAGCAGAATGAAAGGGAATTAGCGGGCATGCTGTAATCATCAGGCACAAGGACCATCAATCTCGAGATTATGATTCTCTCTCAAATATACAGAAACAGGTATTTTTAAATGTGTGCTCATAACTTGTGGAAAATAAAAAGTAATAATAATAATTTAAAAAAGCCCAATAGAAATTTAGGGAAGGAAATATCAGCAGAAGCCCGATACCAGCCGAATATTCTCTTCACAATAAACAATACTGCATGACTGATGAATAAGAGTTTCTATAGAGAATTAACTTACAAGAATAAGGTAGATGTATGGTGGTAGCCTTTTTTGGATGAACTAGAAGCTGATTTACTACTGCAGTATCACCTCAGATTTAAAGCTGCCCTGCATTAGGGGCAATTTAATTCTTTTTCTTTCCATTTTTGAGAATGAATAGGGCTGGAGGGAACTTATAACATTAATTTTGCTGCTTCACATAGATTGGTAAAGGTTTTTTTTCAATATTTAATGAGTTCTTTATGATATTCCAAAAGAATATCTAGAAGCAGCCCATTACAAAAGTAATCTCTTTTTTATGGATGACATGAAAGGTATATAGGTAGTTAAATTAACAGTTAGGCAGGGCTTCAGAGAGAATTTGAGTAATGCATTTATCCTTAACTTTACAAACATGTTGCTGCAAGCGAAGAGTTTTTTTTCCCATTTTTAAAATAGAATTCTAGCAAACTCTTTCATTCTAAGAGAAAGGTTAGCGATCTTTGCCTATGATCCCTGTCCAACAAGGAGAAGCATATATTTGATTCCCCCACCCCACTCCCGTGAGGAAACTACCCCTTTTTGCCTATTTGTTTTTCTGCAATTTAATCATTATAGTCCAGCAGTCAAATGAAATAATTCCATTTTGCTTCATTCTGGGTATAATCTGCATATGCATTTAGAGATACTCAGAAGTGAAGGCATAAACAGAGCGAATCCAGACAAAATGAAAGCCAAGTTGCCTCTTCATCTGCCTTCCTAATGGATTTTATAAATTAGCCAAACGCAGATCTCAACTTTTCCTCTTTCTGTCTTGGGAATTTCCATGAGATACTGACATCTCAGATAAGTGGTCAAGATCAAAAGAGTTTGTGTCAGACCAGGTCTCAGAAGCCACTAGCAGAGAAAAGAGAAATCCTTTCGACCCTCCACACACTGAAGATGAACAGACTTCTAATACTTCAAATCCCATTACTAATTTACAAAGCAGTGCATTTGAAGAGTGCTTCCTGGTACACTGCTTATTGACCAGGAGATGGATTGTGTGCTTTTCATTTCCCCACTTATTTTTGTGTAATATTGAAACAAAGCTTTACAAATCTATGTAAAACAGTTTCCTCCAAATAAGTACCTATTCATTCTCAAAGAAAAAAAGTAATACTTGTGTATTCCCCTTTTCAGCCTTTTTGATGATGTTAGTTATAGCTGCCACTTTTTTTTTTCAAGAAAAGAGGGAGAGAGGAATGTGTAATTTGTTTTAAAATAAAAACCTAAGCTTCATAAAAAATAAGAATCTCTATCTTCTTCATGTAAATGCTACTCAAATACAAAATTCCTTTTAGATTAACTAACATATAAAATGTACACAGCTGCATTTTCTATTAACCTGAATAAATGTATGTAAACTAGATCCTTAAAAGGATCATCAACTAGTTTTACCCATGCACCATTTTGAATTTAAATTGTATGATTAGCATTAATTTATGTATTTCCACCAGTATTCATCGTGTTTCAGAAAAATGCATTATGAAAATGTATTCAAGAAGTGGCATCAAGAAATGCCTAGAAAAGAAAATTCTAAAACTGAAGTTTTGTTTCTAAGCTGAGTAGATATGAATAAAATCTCCAAATCTAGCATAGAAAGTAAAAGCTGTCAAAGTTTTGTTAAAAATGTCCTCCCCTGCTTTCTCTGCAGGGAAGAGAGGGAAAGAACAAGTCTTTAATGGGACCATCGCTCAATACCACTTAGCAGTGTAGAAAATATCTTTGTTTTTGTTATGAAATATAAGTTCCCTTACATTACATATTCCCCATTAGCTTTTCAGGACTTAGTATTATGGTAGCCTGAAATGATCTGCATTTATTTGGAGTTAAAATAAATATATATATATATTTTTTAAAAGATCAGAGAAATTAACAAGCTGATGAAAACATGAATTTCTACATCAAGAAGCTACTTTGCTTTCAAAATGAAAAACAATCTGATTTTCTTTTATTATGCATGAGATCGCCTTTAATGATATCTGATAATGGTCGATTACCAGCCCACAGAAATTAACGCTTAGATATTGTACAACATGCCTATTTCTGATTATGCTTTATTTTACTTTAGTTGCTGCTATCTCCTCAGTACCATTAATAAGCTTTTTGACTTTGTATTTCCTAATGGTGCTCATAATTTTCAATACTCTAATGCTGAACAAAACAGGCAAAGAAAATCTCAGAAATCACCGGAAGAAAAAAAATACCTGAGCTAAGCAACTTATTTTCCAGATTAGAGGCAAAAGAAATGTTTTTCTTTAATTTTTTTTCAGATTCATTTACAATATGAATTTATCGATTCATTGCATATCTCATTGTACTTCAGTATGGGTGTTTGAGACCATCCCAGACACCAGTTACCAGTCTCCAAGGAAGGGCGCTGCAAGCTTGAAACTGTTTTCCTGCTTAACCTAGTTTCCACAAAACTGGATCATAGAAGAACTACAGAAAATCCCATTAAAAATGCTATAAAGTGAAGAAAAATAATTTTGTAACATCTATAATAAAGCAACAGAGTTTTGCTATAGCTTTCAAGAAAAGTCGTATTAAGCACGAGATGAGTGGACAGGTCTGTTCCAAATAAATTTCCATTTCACCTACCTGTTTAAAAACAAGAAACAAAACAACAAAGAAAGAACAGGCACCTCAGCTCTAACACCTGTAATTTCATGGTCCCCCTACGTGTGGGGCATGACTTGGGTAACAAGTCGGCTGCCTGAGCCCAGCAGGTCTTGGCGCCGTGAAGCTGCCAGGTTTGCAAGTCCTGCTGACCGCGGGCAGCTGCTCCAAGGGGAGGAGAACGCAACCTTCAACAGCAGCAATTTGCAGTAATAGGATGCTGTTACTGAATCAATGTCTCATCTGGAAAATAAATGTTTCCATTTCACCTTGCACTTAACGCTAGTGGCAAGAGACCATTATCCTGCACCTTTCTATTAGATCAGCATGATCTCAGCCATCTATATACAGCAAAGCCGGCCTAACGACTGAACTAAACGCCTAAGCTCATCCTCAGAAACAACAGCAACAAACACCAGCATGAGTAGGTGTGATCAAGATGATCAAGACTTTCACCACAGCAAGCTAAGCTGTCGGCCTGGTAACCTATAGATAACTCCAGACACAATTTGTTTGAAGAAATTTGAGTACCTTCTGCCTTTCTGAAATTCTTTAGCAACTCATTAGTAATCCCTGTATTACACATTTAATTTAAGAATGGATTGGCTGTCATAACTTTCTGACATGACGGCAGACATTTGCATGGCAAAGGACCACCACTATTATTTGAAAGGTCATCAGGAGAGGCAGTGGTTCCTCAACACCACGCAGCTCATGGCTGTTCCTCAGTCATCTGGCCTGTGTGATTTCGAGAAGCATGAAGAGTTTCCCTGCTGATCTTCATGGGTTTCTACCTTGCTAGCTCTTCGGTGGTGTAACGCTCCTCACAACAAGACATGATTCTTTAAGAGCCGAGAAAGACAAGAATGACGTTTTGGATAAAGGGAAATCTGAATCTATGATAAGCACAGTTCTTTGCATCATTTTGCTTTTCTACATTCCTGAATCTTAGTCATCTTATACACACAGAAGAATTCAGCAACTTGCTAGATGCTTGGAATGAACCTGGCCCTATGAGCCCTTCCTAAATAAAGGCACCTCCTGTTAGCTAATTAAGTGCAAACAAGTAATCTATACAGAATTATTACTCCTCTTGTAAAAAGGACAGTCTGCAAAGTGTGAATCTTCCCACTAGCTACAAAAAGCCAAGACACTACCATACACCACATGACCCTCAGAGAACAGACTATCAACATACAGGCTTCTTTCTACTTACAGAGCGTTGTTCCACGTGTGGGACACAGAGGCTTACGCCGTAATTACCATATATATACGACAATTTATGATCCTAAGTAGTTATTTTAAAATATTAAAATATTATTTTCCTTTACACTTCTTTTTGCCTTCCATCTTAAAATAGCATCCACTACATGATCGAGTGCTGAGGTTTGACTTGGCAGATTCTTCACCACGGCAATCAGCACCAATTCTGAGCTACATATGGAGAGGGGGCAACCTAGAAAAATGCATTGCGGTTGATGTATCGTAAATAACCACAAGAAGGTATTTTTACATGCAATTTTACCAACTAATTCATCTCTAAGTGCAAAATTATTTTTTTTCAAGTTATTCTCTAAAGGGAAAAAAAAAAAAAAGAGCAAAAGCACAAGCAAGACCAGCAATTCAGCAAAACCCACAGCATGATAAAAAATAAAGCTGTGTTCACCATATCCTGGGCAAACACACTTGTCCAAATGGTAGCATGACTTTGTTTGTGGACACATAAATACATCTGGGTGTGCAGGAAAAAAAAAAAAAAAAAAAGACATTATTAATTTCAAAACACCACCACCACCCCAAACCCAATACCGTTAAAATCAAGTACAGAGTCATGTACCTAGAACTAAAGAGAAATGCTGAAGCTATCTAGCCTGCATGTCAAAATGCACTTTCCAGATTCCTGTCGTGTTTTCAAATCAAGGAAGATTTTCAAGGTTAGACAATGTAAATTTCTCATGCTGGTGAAAATGCAGGAAATGAAATTTAAAGTTATAAAAAAAAATAATGACTACACTGTATATCACTAGCCAATCTCTTCTAAATGTAGAGTAGGCATCCTTCAATGTAATCTCATTTATTCACTGCTCATGCTATTATATTCAAGTTGGAGCTAATGGAATTTCCAAGACAACTCCTTCTCATCTATAAGTTGTCAACAGGAAATCAATTGATTTTTCTATTATTTCACTATCACAAAGGATCCAACAATTTAATTATAATATGCCATTTTTTCCCCATAATTGCAGGGTGTTTTTTTTTTTTCTTTCATTCCTTTCCTCTACATTTTTATCTACAAATGTGACTGTTGTCAAGTCTTCACTGTATCAAACGTTCATAGGAAAAGTAACTTATAGGTTAGGCTGGAAATATTGGTGTCAATTTATTTTATTTAGATGCTTCAGCTGAAATGTTAGCCCCACTAAAGTCAAGATACAATTCTCTTTTACTTCAATACGTAAAGAAAAGACCAAGCTAATTAATACTGTCTTTACCTACAGCGTAGAGATTCCTAACAAAGAATAATGTACATTTAATATGAAAACATGGTAAGACTATGTGCCTGACCTGTGGTTATTCCTATGCAAAAAACTGTCAGAAGCACAAACTAGAAGGCACTTTTCAAGGAACCCACCATGGTCCAGCAATAACCAAAAGCTGGATCTGCAAATTTAGATGTCTTCTTGCATTCCCAATCCTTGTTCTGTCTTTCCATTTGCTAAGATCTATACGACTTTTTTTTTTTTTTTTAATATGATTTGAGCCATTCTGTCACCCTGTTTTGGAAGCTATTCTAATTTAAGATTTCATTTTCTTCTTTCCTTCAGCTTTGAGTGCTCTGTCACTTGCTATTCCCATCACACTGAGACACCCAAGTGTGCCTTTGATTTTCAAGCACCAACTGAGAAGGCCAAGGTCTAGATTCCCCCTTCCCCACTTTCGACTCCTTTCCTGTGATCACTGACTATTTATTTTTCCCCCCACCACAGAACAAGCTGTTGACCTGAACAGTCCTGGCTGCTTTTAAATGCTACTGGAAATAAATGGGTACCAAGGACACTCAGTGCCTCACAGGGACAGGCCGGAAGGTTAGAAAACGCAAGGAACTTACAGTGAAAAAGATGTACATATTGAACAGTTACACAGATAATTGTTTTAAAAGAATCATGCTTGCAGTTGTACAAGATAAGTCCTTTCAAATAAACAACTTGCAAGTTGAAAGCTGACTTGCAATGAGATGCATGTCCTTGTTCATCAGTGGAATTAAGACTTTAACATTGTATTGCTGATTGAATGAAAAGCCATGGTCTCATTTTAAAACAGCTGCTTATATATACATAACCTCCTAAGTAGCTTTTTTGTACCTATACGCACACACACACATATATATAACAGGTGGAAAAAATGTGCATTTACATGAAGGAGGCATGACAGAAGGGAATGAACTCCAGTAGAACTGGTAGATACTGGTCTCAATGAAGTTTTGTGTTTGAGATCAAAAATTCTGCTTAGACACAAGAAAGCTCAAGCACAAACCCACTTTAATACTTAAATTATTCAGTTATGTTAAATCAGCTCAGAAACCAGGTATAACATGCCAAAGGATAATGTGCAATTATTTTTTCCAGCAAATTTTTCCATTGAAAAAAAAATACCTGGGAGACAAAACTGAAACATTTTTATGCAGGAGAAAAGAGTAAGAACTGTTTTAGATTTTATAATACATTGTTTAAAGATAGCGTTTATTTTCAAATGAGTTATATTCTGGAAAATAAACTGATATTTTCTCTGCTTCTTGTTTGTTTTTGATAGTATTTATCAGAAAATAAATGTAAAGCTCAGCAAGTTTGTAAGTTTTCTAACTTTCTTATTTAAATTATTGTAATAAAGATTGGCTAATGGAGCACATGAGAGGGGACTCCAGGGAGAAAAGGACACACTGAAGATGACAGGAGACCAAGGCTGCAAGGTGCACATTATCTTGAGCAGAAGCATGACAAAAACTATTTATGTAGGAAATATTACATGATAGGAAGATGAAACATGACTAGACATGTACTTGGAGAACCAGCGAAATACTAAAGGTGATAAGAAAGAAATGCAGAGAACTTGCAGATGTTTTCTGAGTAAGAGGACCAGAAGGAAAAGATCTGAATAAGATGGCTAATAGCTAAGAAATCACATGTGTAAGCACAAAGCAGAGAAAGACATTGATATCCCCTCTCCTGACAGAGGAACAGAGCTGAGGAAGTTGGAACTCCCGCTACACAAAAAAAAAAAAAAAAAAAAAAAAAAAAAAAATCATAAATCATATTCAAGAGAGGAAAAAAAATTAGGTAAATGAAAATTTAAGCAGAAAAGAAGGAAGAGACAGTCAAGAGACCAAATCCTTGGGGGGGGGAAGTGAATGAATAGATATGAAATGGAAGTGAGAAGACAAAATTATTCTGATTCTGAAGAGCAAGTCACCAAGTAATATTTTCAAACCTCTTATCCTCCCACTTAAATTAGGATTTAAGCCCCTTTAGATATATTTTTTTTCATAAAGCTATTGCATAAGCACTTCTTAGTTTTTAATTATTTAAAATAATACTAGAATATTTTTTCCCCCCAATAGTTAATTTAGCTTATCACATCTGTATATGAGATGAGAATAAAACAGATCCAAACATTTACTGTCATTCTAAGCTTGCAAATATAACAAACAGCCACTTCCATATGCCTTTATACCTCTCTAGGCACAGGCCTGACAACATGATTATAAAGAGAGAGGGATCTATCTATCTTTGTGCAGGTAATCTTATAAAAGCACTTATGTGTCATTCACACCCACAGAAAGCCACAGTGCAACCTGCTGGTGCTTCTTCCTCACTGTATAGCAGATTTGAGAAAAGAGTTGTCACCTCTCACTTCTACTCAAGCTTCTAAGCAGTGTAGCTGAACAAAGGTCGAAAATGACATTTTTCCCTTCCAGGGAGACAAATACAAGGTTTGGATAGCACAGACACACTGTACCAACCTGTTCCAAAAAGCTGAGCAAGATTTATGAAATGAAATACTCGCACTGGCTCCTCCTTAGACAGAATCTCACGCAACAGAATCAAATGCTCTCTCAGTCAGGCCACTGTTTATTTATTTACTCATATGTCCAGTAATTAAAGATGTATCAATATTCAGAGCACTCTGCTTTGCAGTCTTTATTTTAAAATGCAAATGCCCGTGTTAGCTATCTTTACCAGAAGAACACGGCCAACTTTGCTGCAGGGCCAAATTTCCCCTCTTGGTACAAGAGGATTCGATACTGATTGCTGTTCCAAGCTGTGCATAGAGAAAATATTGCAGAAGCCATGGAAAGAGATCTGAGGAACAGCAGTAATCATCTGGCCTCCAAAACAGATGTTGGCAGTGTTCACAGCTTCAACATTTATTACACAGTTAAGCTGCCTAACAAACACGGAAATCCTGAGACTTGTGTTAATGTACAAGATAATTCTGGATGGGTATACAGAGTAAAAGGCAACCACATGGAATCATAATGATAATCCACATTTAATTTATCAGAAAATATTTTTTCACACATTTTATTACCAACTCGACTAATCAATGTTTTACACTAAAATCTTAGAACATGGAACTGTTTTGGTATCTTTCTGCCTAAATCCCTGGAGTTTCAAAAGGCACTTGCAGAAAAGGCACTCTGAAAAGTCTGTTCATCTTAGGGTTTTCCTTTTTATTTAAAGCAGAACCACAATTACCAGTTTAACAGTTTATCACCGGCTTGGCTTCTGGTGTGACTTTTCACCTCTCAACACGATGTTCAAAAGCAGACCTCAATTAGTAGATCTTTGAGTATTTTGGAAAGATATTTTGGAAAATATTTGAGACACATGCAGATGAACTCTTAGTTCAAAGAAAAAATTGGTGTTTCAGTTTCCCCAAGGTAAATGAACTGATTTGATTTCAGAAAGGACAAAGAAAAAACAGACTCTTCTTTTACATCCCATTCATCCTCCCTCCAATTTCTTCTACCATATCTAAGTTATGGTATCTAGAACTTAGACGAAAGTTAAATTACACTTGTAAGCTGCATTTATAATAACAAAAAAATTGTATTTGGCAGTTCACACTAACCTCAGCAGAAGACACGAGCCACTAAATTAGTCATGCTCCTATATTCCCTGTTCTCCTGATGCTATAGTTCTTGCACCCCTCATTTCTCAAGTCTCTTTTTAAAATAGAAAGATTTTCTTTCAGGGACCTTTAACAAGCTACTCGTATTAAAATAATAACATAATATTCAGAACATGAAAGTAATACTGACCCTGGAGTTCTTTGCTTAGGTTTATGCTTCAGTATTTTCCTTCCAGGTTTAATACTGAAAGCAGCCAGTCAGGGTCGTAGCACACGGGGACTTGGCTGGAACTAACATTTGCTTTATCCTTACCCCAAGCCATAGTGTTTGGTATTTAAAACAGGCTGACAGAGAATTTGTTTAAAGGTCTACTTCACTCATTATGTTCTCCCTCCCCCTCACATAGCTCACTAATTAAAATCATTAAAAAATAAAAATAGAACAAACACTAATCATGCCAGCTGCACAAGACATACACAGACATATAAACCAACTTCTATTTCTAAAACAAAAGGTGTCATCAAATTCCAAAAATGTGAACACAAAACAACCTTCAAGAGTCAAAAAAATGCCACTTCTTTTTCCAATTTCAGCTGTAATAAGACAGCAGTATTTGATATTCTTAACACCCTTTAGAAGGATAAATGAAAAAAAAAAAATCAGACTCTCAGCTATCATCAGTATGTGAATTTAATAGCATTAATCTTTCAAAATAAGTAACTCCAAAGGAAAAAAAAAAAAAAATCCCTGTTGCTAGTATGCAATAAACAACAACAAACACACCAAATTCTTCTTTAAACTAAGTGCAGTAAGGCACAAAGAAGTTTTATTACTCCTTTGCTCTTTTCAGGAATGCTGATGTAGCACTCCGAAATATTTACACGAGTCCTTTATCAACACATAGCTCCCTGAATAAGCCTTATTTATCATCTACACAGATGATTTTCTGGGGTGCGTGTGTGTTGTGAGGGGGTAGGAGGAGAAGGGTAGGAGGGGGTAGGAGGAAAAGGGCCTCCCAGCACTAAGAACTATTATATAAAGAAACTAATAGATGAACATTTGCAAGTGACACACAGTTAGAAAAGTAAAACCTGATATTTACTGTCAAGCTTGTTACCAAAAAGTAATACACATCTGAAGAGGTTTTAAGGAGAGCAAAACTTTGACTGTCATCCCAATAAGTGGGCAAGATGAACAGTTTGCATTTTGTTTTTTAATCATCAAGCTAAATGAACCACCAATTAATCACAAGTTTATTTACGACTGGTCTGATAAACTCTGGGCAGGGGAAATCTTTTTCATTTGTTGGTATCTGTCCAAATGTGTCCAAAGTGATGCCATCACACTGAAGACATTGCTCCCTGCACATAAGCACCGCCAATCTGACTCTAACATGAGTTACAGTGTGACTAGTGGAAATAATTTGAACTTCTGATTCAGAGGAAGTGAAGCAAAAAAATTCAAAACAAATCCCACAAAACAACAACAAAAAGGCTAATAAATAAACTTCCTTGACTTTTCCTTGTATCTTCTGAGATTTTGACGTCAGATACACACAACAGAGTAAGATCATTTTCGTAACATTTCTTTCTGCACTCGACTGAGCCAAAGTAACAATCTAGGTGTTAGTGAATGGTTATTAAGTAAAGATTCATCACACACTTCTATGGTAAAACAAAAGGGGATGTTTCACAAAAATACTGTCATTGAATTTCAAAGTAAGCACATCACTGAACATGCAGGCAAAGAACACTATTTTTATTGCCTAAGAGTCAGTCAGTCATTCCAAAATTCTCAGCTTCAGCAAGAAAATAACCTGGTTTAATTTGTGATTAACAGACACAAGTGAAAATTCAGACTCAGGAATCCAGCTGTTTCTCATGATAATTGTCTCTCTCCCCCCTAGGGACATTGACCTGGTGCCATAGGAGGCGATAAAAACTAGGGCCAATCTCAAAGAAAAGCAAATTCAAATATCACTGAAAATTGTTCTCATCCCCAGTTTCTCAGAAGCCATTGTTGTAATTGCTCTTTTTAAGTGTTCACCAGCAGACTGCGATGAGTCAAGGAACTGCAAATCAAACTATTGTCAAAATGTACAACTGTTTTCTGCTGTAGTAGGCACTGAAAGCTCTATCAAAAAGTGACAATTTAACTCGTATGAACAAGAAAAAAAATGACAACCTCAGTTGTCATTTTATGTCATGTTCAAGATATGTTATCATTGTTTTCAGAATTATAAATTAAAAATGAATGTTGGCAAATAAAATTGCTTGTGTAAAGAAAATTAACCTCTAGCATCACAAATCTGCATTCTGGTTTGCTTACTGTGTTTCAGGTGACACACAAACTTTGCTGCGGCAATAGACACCTGCTGCTAACTAGATGCTTACTGGTACAAAACCTGCAAATTTTAAGGTTTTAACTCTGGAAAACTCTAATTATCTTTAAGATATAGCACTCAAAATAACAAATTCAATACAAGAACAAAACATTTTAAGACTGTCATGATGACATATCAATTTTTTTGTTGTTGTTTTGGTTTTTAAAAGTTATCCTAATGATTTCATGCCAGTTTTGTAACAGTATAGCAGCAAAGTATCAACATTCTTCACGCAGAAGCAAAGCCAATGGCCTGTCCCTTCTCTTCCATCCTGCACACAAAGTGCACATTGTCACTTATTAAAGCCAGAATCCTAGAATAATCCTCTAGGTCTGTGTCATTCAAGATTACCATACGAGATTACTACCAGCTACTATGGTTCTTTCCCTTATCAAACTGACATTTCCACCTTCATTTCTGTGTCATTTATATAAGCAGCACACCACAATGACCATGAATTTTGAAGAGCTCAGATGACATCAAGGTGTCTTTCCTGCTGATAAGACTTTGAAAGAGGAAAAGAGGAAGACTGCAAACTTGAAATTGGAACCCTAAAAAACAAAACTTAAATGTACAGATCCTATGTCTTCTTCCTCCCCTTAAGAGGGGGAAAAAAAAAAAAAAAAGTAGATTTAAGTACTACAAAATCTTCTTATCAGACACTGTTTTTTTCTTTGTGAGGAGCACAGAAGAAAATAAGTTATTTTCAACTTGAAAGACAACTTCAGTAGTGACTTTAGGAATTTTGTTACTGTTAAGGAATCCTTACTACATACATGAATTTAAATTTTAATACTATATAAAAAGATCTTATGCAAATTTTCCACTAACAACTGTTACTACTGTGCTCTGGAAATGCACAGTAAGCAAATAGGTACCACCATCTTTCACAGTATGTTATTATCTTGAAAAGTAAATACTTTGAGGTACTTAAAGTTGTTTGCAGTACTCATCTTTGCCTGAGTCGAAAACCAAGTGAAAAGAGCAATGAAGAATATTTCAAATCAAATGCTAAAACAGCACAAAGAATGAATGAGAAAATTGGAATATTTTAAAGCTAAGCTTCCCTTCCAATTCCATTTCTAAAATCAAAAATCTTCCCCAATGAATCTTTCTCTTTCTGTCTTCAATATATACAATACACACTGAAATGTGGCATCTACTTGTT
>VZSV01000088.1:2576671-2590528 GCA_013398735.1 Nothocercus julius
AGGGCAGATGTTCCAGGCCCCTGATCATCCTTGTAGCCCTGATGTCATAGATGTCATATTATGTCAGTCATTTTGTTTTATATCATTTAACACAACTCAATGCGACTGGCACATCTCAAAGAGATGCATTAAAACACTTAAACATAACATTTTTTATCCAGAATTAGGCAATAAAGTGCTTTCCCAAAATGACTACTTCAAGTACTATCAATATTCTCTAACGAGCCTAGCTTTTCTAGTTGCTTTTACTTAGCAGTAAACAATTATACTGCATTCACTGCAATTTTTAACATTCAGCATTTGATACAAGAAATATCCCAAAGGCAGAGGTTTTCTATTAAACTCATGAATCACTAGCTTTAGGGCTGAATTTTGATCTCTGCTGAGGCGTAAACTTAGCCTCCGTGGGGTTACTTCAACCCCTGCTCTTGTGTGCAAATTTGCCTTCAAGGAAGGATCCTCAGCATTAAGAACATCCTCATCTTTTTAGGAGACTGACAAGTACAGTACCACTCTCACCATTATTATTTCATAACTCTGCTTCACAGGTAGCAGGTAGCTCTGGGCAGTATCATATTTCATTACCATCTATTTTTCATTGCAGCCTCCAACACACATTCATTGGGGAGAAGTCCCACATGGATTTGAATACAGGAATATCAACCTGGCACCTAGTTTACTTACCCAGAATACTCGAAGCAAAGTAAGAACACCTGCTCCCTGTGGCAATAAGATCATTATAATTTCAACACAAAACCCAGTGCCTTTTCTCCCTCTGGGTTGGGCTCCAGTTTTTCTGTAGTATCTTGAAGTGGAAAGAGCTGGCACGTCTCCCAGCGCCAGTGGGTAGAGGGCACACAGACCTCAGTGAACAACTCCGAAAGTCTTGGTACTGAAGTAGCCAGCGTCAATCACTCATGGTCAGGGCAAATGCCAGTTTCCTGAAGAGTGGTTCTAATTTACACAGTCATCCCAATCACACTGTTAAAAATGATAATGCAAGATTCCACAGATGTGAGTGTGGGAAGTACACAACGAAAACTCTGGAGCATGCATTTTCCTAAAAAGCACAGAAGTCAAGTGCCCATGAAATTGCCAGAAGTGGAACAGTGATTTCTGATTTATAAAAAGTATCAAGAGTAGATGTGAGACCAAGGACAAAAAAATATAGCTTGCCTGCTGACTGTTCCTCCCCATGGACTACAGGTGATACTGCTGTCTGGAAACAGGATTTTTCTTCTCATCTCCACTTTAGTGATAAGTGTATGATACGTTAGCCATAAACATTATTTCTGATATAAACTGTAGTGTATATAACACCCCCAAAGTACTGGTTTCATAAAAAACTAAAAGCATGGATTCACTTTTTAAGAGCAGCATATGCTTTCTATAGGCTCATCTTCAAACAGATTAGTTCAAATGGTAGTTCTCACAATATACACAGTAAAATAAACACGACCTATGATGTTTGGAATGTAACACTTCACGGGAGTAACACCTCTGAAAGTGCTGTACATTTGGGGTGCACAGAGGCTTTGAATACTCCAAGGAATCAAAAAGTGAAGCAATCAAGCAATATTTTCTGAAAATGCGAACGTCTAGGACATCTATGGCAATCTGTCCAATCTATCTCATTCCATGTCATTTATATACTTATTCCATGTATTACAGACTTAGCGATTAATTTCAGGTACCTTCAGCTGGTACCAAAAGCATAAATTAATATTCAAGAAGTATCTTAATAAAAATGAAAATATATTTGAAAAAATAGGCCATTTTTTAACAGATTGGAAGTTCCTGGTCTAATTCCTGTTCCTGGCTAACATGCCAAATGGCTTCCTTATCTATCTAAGGCTAGAATAGGGCATTTGTCTGTGCAGCTAATACCAGCTAAAGCAAGGCATAAATAAATAAATAAATAAATAAATAAATAAATAAATAAATAAATCCCATGTTTTAACCCTTAGCATCAGAGTAATTCTAGCACAAGTGTAGCATAACTTGCTGCAGAGGCAATATTCAAAATTCCTTTCGACATGACTCCTCTTTCCTGTGTGGTATTTCAGCCTATTTACAACGTTTGGTCATTAGCCATGTTCAGCATAACAATGCTCTAAAAATGCACGAGCCCTCCTCTAAAACAAGTGATGGATTGGTGCTTTCCAAGGAAGACAGAATTTTCATGGGCCTACTTCTTCCACTTGCCATCAAAACAAGCAACTTTAAAGAGAAAATGAGGGAACTAGATATGTCTATCTGCAATATGTTATCCTGCTGGAAAAAAAAAAAAAACCCTCTACTGAGCGCCAGAGAACAAAAGTAATCTAAAAATAGCTGTGCCTCACACATGTGAGCATCAGCAAAAACATAATCACTAAATGGACATATAGCTACAGGAACTACATGTTGGTGCCTTCTTGAGGATGAAATAAGGCAAAAGAAGTATGGCTAACCTTGTGTTTTTTTTGCCCTTTTTTTTTTTTTTTTTTTTGCTCTTATAGAAAAGGTTCTCAATTACAATAAAGAATTATGAATGTCTAACTACTCTCCTATTTAAGGGGAAGGTGACACGGGAATGGTGGATGTACCACAGTTACTGACAATTTACCTAACACTTTCTAATATTCTTGAAACATCCTTTGCTCACTTAATAATCATGAATGTGAGTACTTGGGGCAAATTCATTATGATTCATTTTAACCAATTTTTAAGCATCAAAGAAGTGAAGGACAAAGAGAAGATGAAAGGGAACATAACACATCCTAACTGTGGCTGCATCCATTTCACATACCTATATGTGATGCCATAGTGTCAAAATGTATTAGTTGTTGTCATACAACAAAAGCACAGGGAATAATCGCATCACCCAATGTCAGATAAAGAAATCAGCTCCCTTGTATCATCACTAGGCTCCTCTAGTATAAAAGGAGTCTAAGTCTTCTAGAGACTGCCAGCTAATCTCATCCTAAATTAGGCGAGACACATTTCCCTCTAAGTGCCTACTTTTCACTCTCTATAAGAGGCTGAAGATTGAATAGCTTTGACTCCGGAAAAAAAAGATGACATGAATCCCACCTGTTATCACAGGGACAGGGATAACATCCAAAACATATAAGCTTTAAAGCAGGTGTTAGGATGTCGATCTTGAAATTTGTGGGATGAGATGCAAAGCCAGTCAAAGCAGTGAAGTCTTTTTTAATGTTAGCATCAGTGAAGACACCAGGGAGACTTCTAAGTGTCATATTACCAGAAAAAAAATGGGATTTTTTATTTTTAATGAAATAAATAACAAAAACAAAAACTCTTAAAACTGAATCTGCTCAAATCTGCTGGACAAGTGACAACAGTTAAAAAAAATCTTTCTAATAAATCATTGCACTAGAACAGATACCCTGCATGGATTCAGACTCAATCCAGATATAAATTTGTTCCCGGTCACTAACACTACAAGACTATAAATACTAGGTATCAAATTCAGAATAGGCATAGATTTACTTTCAAGTAAATCTGGGCTAATTCATTGTCCTATTTCTTTTTGCTAAATTAATTACAAATTGTACTTAAAAAATAAACTGCAATGAAAAGTTGCAAATCAAATCCGATTTTGCAATACTTGATATGAAGAATTACTAAAGAAAAAAACTAAATGCAAATGCCTCTCGAAGGAAGTGGGAGATCTTGAAATAGTGTGCCTGTTAGATAAGCCTTCTGCTCTGCACTTACTTACGCCTATATTCACTAAGACCATAAATACATACTTTTCTTTTTGAAAAAGGGCAGTACAGAGTGGAACAATTTAGCTTTCTAAGCTAGGATAGAACGGGTTCTTCACAGGGTAAGTACAACATCTTCTGTTTAAAAACTTGCTGTAGATTGACCTTTATTACGCAACATCAGTATTTACAGAATCTTGATAACCGCTGCAGTTAAATTGCAGTTAAACTGTATGCAGCATTTTTAATCTGGCACTGAGCTAACGTTTCATACATTGTTCCTGAATAGCAAGTAAAAATTAGGCCTAAATTAGGCCTACTGTGTAAGCCACATGGCAAAGACAGCATATAATTTTTAAAGATTACTCCCTACAAGTTTTATAAAGTAAAAAAAAACCCTGTATTTCGTATTTAAAACAATAAGCCGAAGGCATGCTCCAGACTGCTTCCCTATAGGTAGAACCCACATAGTCATATATTAAATTCACTTTTTATGCAAGTACCTACTCAGTTCCTAAAGGGACCCATAATTCTAGAGTCTTCATGTTAACTCAGTAGAATAAAACAGTAATAAAAAAGTGCTAATACCACTTATTAATGAACGGTTAACAGCAGCCCAGGAGAACTGCTCTATCAGTCATGACAACCACCCAACATGGAACTACGTGAAGGAAACCTTCTCTCTGATAAACCATTTACATTAACTAGGGACACAGCAATTGCCAGAAGATGCAATTGACTGTTCCCAATCAAAGCTTAATAAGTAAGACCAGAAGGGATGCTGTAAACTTCCAAGGAGACATGGCTATTCTAGCATAAGGTAAGCTATATTTTAAAGAAACAGCTGTTTGTTCATTTATCATTTGGACCTTTCAGTTAAGCCACTGAAAGAAATATCTTCCCCCGCCCTTAGATTTTTTTCTTAGATGGCTGTAACTTGTACAAGGAAGAGTTTATAAAACCATGATTGGAAGTTATATTTAAAAGTCAGAAAGAGGAGCAAGATGTTAAAAAAGAAATCTGAGAAAACTAAGGAAGGAATCAAGGAAGAATGAGAACTAAGCAAAAGAGCAATTTGGTGCATACTGGTGGGGCAACTGGAAATAAGATGTATAAAGAGGGTATGAAATGAGTGGTAGTAAAATGAAGATCAGTATAAAAATATGGAAAGGACTGAACAGTGAGGCAAAGATGACTATAAATAGGGTGGAGGATAAAGGGCAAGAAGAGACAATGGGAGAAATGGGGAAAACAATACTAAAACTTGTAGGAAAAAGCATCCTGATGTGGTATCACTTACCCGTCCAAAAAAAGCACTGCATCATTTGCATGAAAGAGTCATAGGACAGAGTAGTTGACATTTGCAAATTGAAGTGGACGACAGACTGCAATATATCACACAGAAGGGCTCAGGGAACAGGACAGTGAATGAAAACCTGAGACCTGCATTAAATTACTAGTTTGGCCATTGCCTTTCTGTGTGATACGAAAAAAAATGGGTATATAATAATACCTCCTACCTTGTTTTGAAGATAAAACTCATTAATTCCCATGAAGTGCTCATATATTAGAGCACTGTGGGGGGAAATAAGCAAATAGAATCTAATTGCTCTTGCAGGATAAAGCTTGCAAAAGGCCTATTATTGACTGGTGAACTGAGGGGTTAAAGATTGATTGTTTTACCTGAGAAATCAAAAGGCCCCAGGAATGATTGGTCTTCACAAGCTTGATTTTTTTTTTTTTTTTATCCAAGCAAACAAAGTAATTAGATGGAAAAAGGCACCTCTGGACTAGCAGATGAAGAATGAGAGAGAAGGATACCCTCCATATGGTGCAAAAACAGGAAGAAGGAAAGCAAAATATACCTGAGAATATTAACATAAACCAGGAGAAAAAAAAATATACATATATATATATTAGAGCAATGTTCTGATAAAAAGGAATAGAAGAAATCATATTTTTAAAGGGTTTAATGAAGCCACAGAAATATTGGTAGATAGGACCTATGAGCATGATAAATTTCTTCTAATCCTTTATTATTTAAAAGGTTCATTATAGGAACTTCAGTCAACGGAGAGAAACAGACACCAAGCAGCGATGTATCCCAACAGAGATATCTGCATGTATATGTTTGCATATATGTTTAAGAAAGAACTTCCTTTTTTAAAACACTTGTAAAATTCTTCAGTACAATATTTTGTGTGATGTAATCAATACTTTGGTAAATCAAAACAATGAGACACAGAAGCAAGAAGAAAAGGAATGAAGTGTAACAGAAGAGTTTAAATTCAGCAAAAGAACTATTAAAAGCAGCCAGGTAAGCAAAATCAATGAAGAATGATGATGCACCATGGAGAGAGGACTTCCTTCCATGGAGCACGCAGAGAAGGAATCACTGTTAAGAGCTAGAGAAGAAAGGATGAACTGACAGTAAAAGTTAGTAATTCTACCGACCACCATAAGCAGATAATGGTTACAAATAAACTGTATTAACCAAAAGGGAAGATGAATGATGGCAGTCATGTAATCACAGCCATGAGACTGGATCATGCAAGATATTCCATAGAAGTCATCCGGAAAACTCCAGATTAGCTTAGTGTGAAATGTTACTGCATTTTCATTGAAAAACAGAAAGGTGTCAGTCCCACCAAGGCAAGAAGGATAAAGAGTATCCCAACAATAACTGGAATATAAAAATCTGCTGTCTAGGTTCCTGGATAAACTCTGATCTAATAAGCTCTCCCCTGAGCCTAGACAGGGACAGTCAGCTGTTGAGTGCCAGGGAGGCCTGGACACACTGCTGCTTACTCACAGTGTCAACAGTTCAATCAAAAACTAAGCTGTTAAAGACTTCACTATTAACTAAAGGACAAATCATCTTCCTGTCCTCCCTCTTTGGTTGGTCGGCAAAGAAAGGTTCCTCCAAAGCGTGATCCACTGCATGACCCTCATTAGATGTGCTGTAGACAAGGTTCTCTGCTGGCTACAGAAGGACTCTATGGACATTGGCCTTCTAGGCTAAAATCACCCTTTAGCAATATCTTCCCTCTACCACAAATGCCTATGGCAGCTTCTCCATTTCAAGCCATTTGAGTGGGACATGTTATTTCCCTACAGTCATTGGAACAATGCTGAATGTTTCCAAGCTCCAAATCTTTTTTTTTTTTTTTTTTTTTTTTTTTCATACATAAGGGATTGGAGGGGCAAGTGAAGATTCATACCAAGTTTAGTTTTATGAGAATAGGTGACAATTTTCAATTTAAGGTATAAGATATTGAAGAAATTGCAAATATAACCAGGCAATCTACATAGGTAACTCTTTTAAGGAAATGCAGGCGTATAAAAGGCACACTGATATTAAATCTTGTCAATGGGAAATTGTTTTTCACTCACTCAGCTTATAGAAAAAAAATATTTGTAAAGATGTAAAATCTTTGAAAAATCATGTAGAAATAGAGTAAATAGAAGGCCTGGGCAGCTTGAACATTCTGTTTCTACAAAATAATATTTACTATAATCAGTAAATAAATGAAACAAAATAACTGGAGTAAACTGTTCTCATCCATGCTTCAAGCAGAGTTCCTCTACAGGTATGAGAACTGAGAAAGTAAGGTGAACAGAAGAAAACAAAAGTTCCCACAACAAAGTGGCCTAAATCAGGTCCAGAAGAGGAATACAAGTAAAATCAAGGATATAAGTTAAATCACAGATCCAAGTGAGCACAATCCTTTGTTTTTTTTGAGACACAGTTTTAAAATGGGATTTCTTCTGTCTTCCAATATCTTTGTACTCTTCACTGTAAACATCTGTGCTGTGGTTTATGAGAAAGCACCAACAGCTGCCAAAGCCACACTGTGTAATTACACAGTCTTATTTTAGAGATATGGAATTGAAGAACGGACTGCTGGGCTCAGGCAGGAAAAGGGGCAAAGAGTCTGCAGTTTTTAGACTTGATTTCTTGTATTTCTGATCACTTCATGATTACTGTTTTATTATTATTATTACTATTATTATTATTATTATCAGAGACCTTGACTGCAATGATAGGGCAACAAAATGCATCTATTTCCACATTCAGACTACTTTTCAAAATGTATTGAACTAATTCTTCCCACCTTTATGAGATGAAAATCATCACTAAGCATTCCCACATCTTTCCATTCCCAAAGAAGTGCTATAGTTAAAATACAAGCAGTTCTTGGATTCATTTTTTACACTTACTTGATAAACTTTAGCTTCACTGATGAAGGAAAATAATTGCTACATTTTAGACTTCTAAAGAAATATTTGCATTAAAAAAATTATAAAGTGAAAAATGCAAGATGGTAGAGTCTTTTTAGGAGGTTCACATTAGTGATTCTTGTAATACTGGGCCTTTTAAAGGGATATAAATGTACATATATAACAACATCTGTAACAATTGCTCTTGTTCTGTTATACTTGCACTACTTATTAATAGCAGCATAAGAATTTTAGTTTACAATTAGCATCTGCATTGCAGATTAAGGAGGATAAAGTTTAGCTTTATTATGAAATTTCACCTTTATTTAATAGCAAGGAACACAATTAGATGAATTTATCTAGGATCAACAAATCTAGACTTTGGCAGATGTGCTAAACTTATAAGGTGTCAGTGGCAGAGAAATGTGAGATTGGCCTCTCTTTTCATGGTCTAATCAGAACTCCTGGGAGATGCACTGGTATCTATTTAAGTCAAAATATTTGCTTTCAATACAGCCAAAAAACTTTTGATCACATTATCAACAACAACAGCAAAAAAGCTCAAATGGCAGACAGAAAGCACACATTCTCTGAGCAACCAGAGACTTCAGATTCCTGCGCTTTCTTGAAATCCCTTCCATTCGCACTGTTATCTAACCTTGGAAAGAAGTAGAATAACAGGAAAAATGTTCACCGACAGAAAGCATTCCCTTTGCCTTCTCCCTCTTTAAGCTATTTCTTTGGACTATTATGGAGGAAAGAAATGTAACTGATTACCCCAACGCATATATCTTGCAGCTCACCAAAACCAAGCCTCAATGTGATATTTTTATATTGCATAAAGTGCTTACAACACAGATTTCCATAACATGCTATTGGACTGGATGTTGGTTACTGCTATTCACCTTTGCAAACTGACTCTTTTTTTTTCTCAGTTGGACAAGTGAGGAGTGCAAACAACCAACTATGTAAGGCTCGAACCCATTAAGAAACCATTAAGTAGGCTCAAATAACACCATGACGTGTTCTTAAAAAATTCCTTTGACACTATATATGACAGAAACAGTAGGGGAGTTTGCAATTCTATGATTTAAAACTTTTAATTCAGTTAGAACATTCCCAAAAAATATCATAGCTTTATGATATATTTAGCCTTAGAATATAATGCTTAAGTTTGGTATACAAAGCCCATGTCGTTCTCAGAAGTGATTGGCATGTTAGTACAAAAATGCCGAAAATCCTAATGAATTCAATGAAAAGAATAGCTTTAAAATTAAGTCATTTTTAGTTAATGTTACTTAAAGCACACAAGCTTTAAAACTTTGGACAGTAATTTTGCTTCTTGTACTTGAGTTCCAGTGCTCTTAGTTCTGTATAAACATGTCAACGTGATCTATGACGTTCTTGTCAACGTGATATATGGATCTATGACATGATCTATGACGTGATCTTGACGTGATCTATGCATCTTCTTTAGTTGCTTTACAGCAGAAGCATCAATTACAATACTGATGACATCAATCTCTAAAGAATACTTGATGAAAAGGTGCAAATGAAGTATGCTGATGCTTCTGATTAATACATTTACAAAATCTTTTCAATAATTTTCTAAATTAGATCTATAATGAAGACAAGCAGTTGCATTATCTCATGACAGCAATGATAACTTGCCTCCTTCCCAAAAGAAATTAAGATTTTTAATAGTTAATGCCAGAATAGTAAAATTCAAACCATTTGAAGACAGTTGGGATTAAAATACCACACAATTGTAAAACTTTAAAAGAGTGAATTTTCCATTCGCTCAAATCTTATAATAATACGAATGATCATGAAGTGGATGAAAACATTTATCCAGTTACATTTTATATCTGCTTTTCACTCAAGTAAAAGAATTCTTACAGCAAATGCAGAGCTGGGAAATACGAGCTTAGAAAATAGGGTCAGAAAATTGTTTCTTCAGAGTACAGTAAACTCTTTACATTTATCATTTTGATTCTCCAGTCCTACAATTATGATTTTATGACATTTCAAGAAATGAAAGATACTTTGGCTGGACCATCTTATTTTTCCTCCTAACACTTTCCCTGATCTGTAGCTCTGAAAACTAAATGAGGGAAAACAGACCTTTAGAATTAAAACATAAAATATAATCTGTTTTTTTAGGATTTTTTTAGGAATTTCTTTTTACTTTCTTCCTTCTGTGAAATATCTGAGTGATGGTCTCAGAGTTTGATTTTCCATCCCTTTATATTTTGTTGTAATTTAAGCAATGAAGCAAAAATAAAGTTATTACTTACATCATTCTGATCATCTTTTGCATTGTAATATATTATATCGTTATTCTGTAAAAGAAAGAAAAGAATTCTGTTAGTATAAAAGTAATGCATAAAGATCACACCAATATTTTGTACATATATTCAGATAACTCTGCATTCCTTTATGTTTTCTCTTTGAAATTATAACAGAAACAGACCTTTACTGAAGTTTATGTTCATTACTGCACTTAGCCATTCTCATGCTCTTTACTCCATGCAACTGCTTTTACCAGTCTCTGGATATTTAAACCAGAGCCCATGGTGTGCTGAGCACAAAAGAGGAAATTCCAAAGCTAATTCTTGATTCACTTGCATCCTCTTTACATGGTTGTGTATGGAAACAACTGTACTGTACTGTAAATAAACTGTTCCATCCAAACATAATAATAATGATGATTGACAAGCAACAGTGAAAATGCTTAGGATCCAACCAGGAGTAATACTGACTGCAAATGCTAGCAAAAAAAAAAGTGTTTTAATCACAAGATTTTCTGTCTTGTTAAAAGAAAAAAGGTTCAGAAGACAAGAAAATGGGAAGACCCCTCTCGCCACGCCTCCCAGAGCTGATCGCCTACAGTTCTTTGCCCCAAAGCTTTTGTTGGAGGAAAATCAGGCCAGGAAAGTGCAACACAGACATATTTATCTGGCTATAACATATATATTCCTTTTCTATAGCAATTTTATTTAAAAAAGAATGTTTCCATATAAACACAATTCTAGTCAGTCTTCTCTTGCACTGCCTTTCATCAGTGTATCAGCTCATTTCCCCCCAACCCATTTAAGCTTCTCAATTTCACCTAACAGTACACCCAGTCATAGTACCATTTAATGCACTGGGCTTTTAACATTGTCCTCTGTGTACTTACTTCCATTTCTCTACTTGAAATATTGGGTTCTGTGTTTTCACAATTATATTTTCTCTTTTATTTTAGATTTTAGTATATTTTAATTGTTCAGACCTAGTAGCACTATCTAATTCTACTGGACTAAACGATATTTTTGAAACAACCTATTAAAGAAGTATAATTCAAGAAACAAGACACATTTAGAATTAAAATAAACCACCAAAAATAAATTAGATGCTTTTTAGGCTATTCATGTCTTGGAGTCCATTATCCTGCCTG
The DNA here is from genome assembly GCA_013398735.1 of Nothocercus julius. Lineage (NCBI taxonomy): Eukaryota > Metazoa > Chordata > Aves > Tinamiformes > Tinamidae > Nothocercus > Nothocercus julius. The sequence continues at coordinate 2,588,045 of VZSV01000088.1, forward strand.
TAGGTATTACCTATATAATCCATTAACAAAAAGTGACATTGGTCATATTTCACTGCTCCTAATATAGAAGGCATGAGCTACACAGAGCTACAACACACTGAATGCTGTACAGTTCACAAATTAGATTCACGGATCAGTTAAATCTATAGAGGACAATTTTTCATAATTTAACCACTTCCAGATGACAAGAACAAATTGCTTTGTTGCTGGTTCCCAGGCAAGTAGTTTAGTTATTTATTAACTCCTTGACACAAAGAATTTGAACCTTCCTATTGTTACACACTTGTAGAGCACCCTGCCATCAGGGAATACTGCATAATTTTTCAGCAAGCCTAAGACACGGCATAAATACCTCAGTCTCTTTTTTTTCTTTTTCTTTTTTTCTTTTTTTTTCATACAATAATGTTATATGCTATAATGCTGAAGAAAAGTAAATATTTGTTATATTCATTAGCACTTCAGTTCAAGACTGAAGTGAGCTACTAGGATAGTCCTGAAGGTGTGTTTATGACAGAAATGACTTTAGGTGACCTTAAGTATAAATTAGAGATTTCAAGATAGTACTGCTGGTTACACGTGCTTGCAAAATTTATATACCGCAAAAGGAAAGTTGGCACTAACAAAGCAAAAAGTTTCAGGATCTGACCAAGATATGAAAGGCAAATTAATATTATATACTGCAGTCCATTTATTGTTATATTTTTGACTATTCTGTTATTTTCCTATTCTACTTTTCACTATTATATTCTGTCCTGTGCTATCCTATCCTATGCTAATGATCTTTCTTCCTCCGCACTTTCACAGTATTGCAAAATTATTAGTACGTTTTAAAATATGAAATTAAGACCAATTTTTAATTGAATTTTGTTTTAAAACAATTTATTTGCTTCAACATCTTGTCATTTTATAAAAAAATGTGTTGAAACAACCTAAGGGAGGCAAGAATAATAGGTCCTTCATATCACAGTCATCCTTCTAGCAGGATTATGCTTAAATACCAGGACTGTTTTGTTTGTTTTGCACTGCTAGTAGAGTTAAAAAAAAATTACAAACATATTAGTGTTTTCCTTTCCTTCAGGCTGATGTTATGGACTGTACCTGGCTGGTTTTGGATGTGGGAATGCAGGTAGTGCATAAATGTAAATACAAACTGCCTTGCTGCTGTAATGCCCAATGCAATGGTAGATCCCTCTATCTGCATGTCATCTATCTGCAGGTATTTATAGCTCAGCAAGCACAGCTACTCCTGGTGACTATTTAATTGGTTTCTACTCTATTAGCACATGCAGACAGTATTTACTTTTCCATGGTTCAATTTAAACAAAAAAAAATCTTAGAGATAGAAGTTTGGAAAACATTTTTAAATCACAGAATCAGAAGGAAGTTGGGCTTGGAAGAGATTTCTGGAGGTCATCTGGCCAATGCTCCTGCTCAAGCTCACCTACAGCAGGTTCCCAGGATCATGTCTGGACAGTTTCTGAACAACCTCTCTGGATCTTTTCCAGGGGTTGATGACCCTCACAGAAAAGACATATGCTGGAATTCCATGGGTAGAGGTCAAAGAACACTTCTCTTGAGCCTCTGGCAATGCTCTTCTAATGCAGCCCAGGGTATTATCGGTCTTTGCCACGAGGGGCATTGCTGACTCACGGTCAACTTCTTCATCAGGACCCACCAAGTCCCGCTCTGCAGAACTACTCTTCAAGAGGTCGGCCCCCAGCCTGTCCTGCTGCATGGGGTTAGTTCTCCCTAGCTGCTGGACTCTCCACTCCCCTTTGTTGAGCTTCACGAGGTTCCTGCCTGTCTGTTTCTTCGGCTGGCCAAGGTGCCTCCAAATAACAGCCCAGCCATCCAGTGCATCAGCTACTCCTCCCAGTTTTAATGAAGAAAAAGATGACACAAAAGCCACATAGTAGGCACCACAATATTGCACACAATTCTCTTCAGGCATTTTTTTTGTCCCAAAGACTTCTTCCCATCATTTGATGTCAGTCCGAACTGAAACTTGTCGAATTCAACGGAAGAGCTTAGGAATGGGCTCTCTATGGACATATTTCTCATGTTATGAATGGGAAGTCATGAATAATATGATTATAGTCCCACTGGAGATAAACTCCAAAATCAATATCCATCCCAATTGGGAAGTAGAAAGACTTATAATATCCCACTGGCCTGCCCTGGTAGGAGTAAAAGGAAAGTTAGTGATTTCAAATACTCTTCTTTCCCTCTCCTCCTACTGATGCTTTTAGCAGCCTCCCAAGGAATGACAAAAGCTTAACATTTTACAAACTCTTCTAATAGCAAAACAGCATCACAAATGGAAAGAGAGAAAAGGAGTGAAAGGGAAAGGGAAAGAGAGAAGGAGAGAAGAGAAAGAGAGAAACAGAGAAAAAGAGAGGGGGGAAGAAAAAGAGAGAAAGCGAAAGAGAGAAAGAGAGAGAGAGAAAGGAAGAAAGAAAAAGGAGGAAGGAAGGAAGGAAGGAA
>VZSV01000088.1:2590942-2637664 GCA_013398735.1 Nothocercus julius
GAAAGAAAGAAAGAAAGAAAGAAAGAAAGAAAGAAAGAAAGAAAGAAAGAAAGAAAGAAAGAAAGAAAGAAAGAAAGAAAGAAAGAAAGAAAGAAGTTTAAAGAATTGGTTAAATAGATGCATAGATACTCTACCTTGTGTATCCCTCCTCCACACCACTAAATTAACGGCAAAATGAGCAGAGATGATTTTGAGATGAATTTTTTTATTATTTTTTAGGCAAATATATGTTTTCCAAATGGTTTAGGAAATTGCTAATTTTCTCATCAAATAATTTCTTCAATGTATAACCGAGTAGGGATTCTTTTTATAAGGAAGGCAACAGGCAATTGATGGCAAAGCAGATTTCCAGGTGGGAAAATGAAATGAATATATTAGCAGCTAATTAACCTTTATATCACACTACCCTATCTGCTTAATGAAAGTTTTAGCATATTTTTGTTTTAGCTTAATTTATTCAGCATTTTTCTTTGGGTAGTTGCCAACACCTCCCCATCCCCCCTCTTCCCTCCCCTCCCCTCCCCCCCAAAAAAGAACAGATTTTATCTAGATTCTGGCATTATTACATGACGCAAGCCATTACATTATAAAAAAAATCTGGACAACTGGACATGAAATTTAAATCAGATTTGCAAGACTTTGAGATTGACCTTCTGAATTCATCTTAGATAGCAGTTAAAATGTAATAAACTGGGATGCATTTATTTACAACTCTCATACTATCATAACTGCCTACAGAAAACGTGCCAGTTCTCCAACTCTAACAGATCTTCAGCAATCTTGGAATTTTATACTAGAAAACTTTTTTTTTTTTTCCCCAAAGGCTGCACACTGTATTTTAAAGGCATCACTTAAAGAGCTGCATTTGAAGTATGCACAGTTAATCAAGCCACAATAACAACCACTATTAGGAAAAAATATAAGTATTAGACATATGCAATAAGTTGAAGAAATTTTGAAGTAGCAGTGTTTATAACTATTCCTGACTTTGCTAATATAATGAGTAGATGGATAGCTGGATTAATTCTCAGAAACCCTAGCAATTAGTGAACTATGGTAAGAACATGAAGACTATGATATAACTCTTATGAAACAAGGAATTTAAACAGGAAGATAAAATTTACTATGAATATATCTGTTTCAGCAAACAATGGGGGCTCACTTTGGTTCCATCAATTGCATCAATTTGCATTTATTGTTTAATCCATTACGTTTATTCTATTCAATTTTTGCAGGTAATATTGTATGCAATCTGTATATTCAGACAAAACAAGTCAACAAAAGGTAAAAATAAATATTAGTTTTCCTTATACATTCCAACAAAACCAAATCAATTATTATCAAAATACTATTTCTTTCATTCCTCTGTCAAATCATTACAATTTTAATATTAAAATAAGAGATTTAGTTTTGATAAACACTTTTTTTTTTCCTGAGGAATATCAATTCCCAAAACATATGCCATCTTACTATTTGAAAAACGCTACGAAATGAAAGATGAAAGCCCTTTTTACATTTACATACACACATAACCTTTTAGAACATGTCCAACAATTGAAACAGTTCCCCAGAAATGGAAATTTACTTATCACTTCAAAAAAGAAAAAAATAAAATAAAAAAAAAAAAAAAAAAAAAAGAGAGAGGGAGAAATGGCAAGGAATATATTACAAAGTCCGGGTAATTATATCTAAGCTGAAATCTTCCAGCCAGATTCATGTCTTTTAAAAAACTCACTGTACCAGAAAAACTGCTAGCGTTTTGTATAATTTTCTTTAAACTGCAGCAACAGCAGCTGAGGGATTTATGCATCTCTTTCCTCTTTTTTTTGCACATGTAAAAGCTAATATACAGAGGGACTATAACTTTCTGTATTTCCATAGGAAAATTAGACTCTCAGGATTTTTTGCTTAGTGTTACAACAGTGCATAAAGAGGCCAAATGAGTTTTCATACATAAATTATGAGAATGTGATCCAAACTTTGGATCATACCAATATCACATCTGGAATTGTTTACTGAAATTAATGGTATCTTTTAAATAAAATTTAAAAAGCATTTAATTCTTTTTTCCTTGTCTACATCATCTCTTCCTCTGGTTTATCCAATAACGCAGTATTTCCTACCAAATCCCCCCAGTTCCTCCTTAGTGTGGAAAGTTGGTTTCCAAAAGGGAATAAAATTTAAAGAATTTCAGGACGTATCTTCTTTCCTCACTTCAGTTTCAGTTCCTGCACATACCAAATGTGTCTGGCATATTGACTTGAAGTTATTTTAATGGGGCTCTTACAAATATAAATCCTGCCCACTTTGTAAAGCCTTTATTTTAAATGATTATGCTAAATCTCTGGTGGCTCAGGAGGGAAATCACTCTGAGCAGCCTGAGAAACACCCAGGGTGCAAATACCTAACTAATAAAGAGCAGACACCATCGCAATTAAATTATTCCGTTTGGATATCCGTTCCGGGCCCGGCCCACCTGCTCTCCCAGCAGAGCTGCATGGAGAGCACCTGGTCTGAGAAGCCCTTCAGGAGCGTGGGGCACCCCAGCGGCTGTAAAACACCGTCCGATTTACCCCTTGGCGTAAGAAAGCTGAGGGTTCTCCCAGTAAGTGACTGAAAGCAAAACGTCTGCAGTGCAAATAATTAAAAAATGATTACTTCCCTAATTATTGGATATATTCCACAGCCACGCTGATGTTTTTGTAGAAGAATATTGAGGTGTGAGAGCTGTGCCATTATTTTGCTATTATATTTTTCACTACCTGTATTAACAGTCACACTATATGTAAAGTTATTTATACTTTCTCACCATTCTCTCACAGATGACAATACAGGTTTTTAGCTGCAGTTTACCTGCTGCTTTGGGAATGGCTATGGCACAAAGTGCTGAGGAACACCCAGGCAGAGAGGGGTTGCCATAAGAAGGGGCAGGGGAACATGGAAATTAGAGCTGAGGAAGAAAGAAGAAGGAAAAAAGTGTTTTGTCAAGGATGAGGCCACGTTCATATCCAGAAGAGACATAAAGAGAAAACCTGTGCCAGAAGGCAGCAGATAACATTGCAGGAGAGACGTCACGCCAAACCTTTCCAACATGTGATCTCTTTGGCACTAAATTTCCTGGCATTCTTCCATCTCCTACCCCCTTGCTTTTCTTCACATAGGTCAGGGTAAAAACTTCATAATGATACTATCTTAGGTTTTCCCTGCCGGCCAATGTTATCAGCATTATGCTATAAAAACAATATTCTGAGGCAGTCAGCACAGGCTGCTCAGTCTGCAGGCACAGTGAATCACAATAAAGCACACTCATGCTCAAAACATTATGGATACTGGGTATGGAGACTGTGCAGGCTGAGAGCAGAGCCAGGACACCTTCCCTGCCGCGCTCCACAGAGACGCTGTCACACAGAGCTCCCCAAATCATTCATTATATTTTCTCACTTTGTGTCTTCAACTTTGTTCTAATATTTCTTGTTTTTAAAACACAACAGGGGTGAAACTTCAAAGGAACCGGCACATAGTGGTTTAACTACTTGTATTTTCAAGGTACCTAACTCCACTCCCACTTTGGTCCCCTGCAGATGTGCAAAATGAAGGGTCATCTAACGGGATGCATCTGCCTAGAGATATAAATATACACATTAACACACCATTAGATGAATTTCTGTGCATGTGCATATATCCACATACACACACACATATCTGACTGAGTATGTATGTTTATATGTACACATGTAGAGGAATACTTATACATACTATATACACAAACACATAACTTCCATCTTTTTCACCAGGACTAGTTTAAGTTCATGCCTTCTCCAAATCTTAGTATCTATCCACATTCTTGCTTAATAATGCTTAAAAATAACAGGAAAAAGCATATCCAATATTTCAGAAATGTAGAAAAATCTTCTGTCTTAAGTCTTTCTATCTTAAAGCAATAGGGGAAGGATTTGTCTTGATTCATACTAAAGCCTTTGGAACTACAAAAATATACTACTGCAGCACTTCCAGGCGGAGGTGAAAGTTTGGGGCATATTCAGTTATTTTTTCTCAGCATTTCCTTATCAATCTGTACGTCACAATGATCTGAATGGCTTTATTATAAGTGCATCCTATATTTGACAGACATAAACCAAGTTCAGTTAGATCTATGGATTTGCAGTGTTGTACAATCTTAACACGTAACTACTTCAGTGGTGAATTCTTGTACCAGTATAGCCTACTGATATAAATCTGGAAAGGAAATCCAGTCTTGCTGCCCATGTCTTTTTTTTTATTTTCATAAAAATAGCATTTATAATTCATAACCATATCATAATTCATAATCATGTCATCATTCTTTTCATATAAGCACTGGGATTTTTGCCCTGTCACGGATAGGCAGGCTGCTCAAGGCCTTTGCCTGTTGCTCCTAACTGCTCCGTGCAGGCCTGGAAAGCCCTGACCAAGCCAAGGCTTCGGGCACTATCCGAAAGGTTCTGCTCAAAACTGATCTGTGAGCCTCACCTCCAGCATCACTGGCCAATTTTCCTTTCTACGATTCACACATGTGAAAAGCAGCGCAGCATCTTCCAGTTTCAGATACAGAATCTCAAACCTGACTTAAATGAGCTGGAAGGCTAAGGCAAGGCTGGTCTTTAGATCAGCCAATCTTTACAGACCGATTTGATGACTTATCTCAGCCAAAGACTGGACTAGAGCTGATTTTTAGAGTGTCACTCAGTAGTGTTATGCCTATGCCGTGCCAGGGCTTACAGCGTTTTCCCCAATATTCAATGTTATGAATTGAGTTCATCTCAAGTAAAGTTTTGAGGCAGAGTTATCTTGACAAATAAGAGAGAAAAAGAGAGAGAATGGAAGCATTTGGAAGTCACTCTCCTATGCTCTATACTCCCGTATATTAAGGAAATTATTCCCTTCCCAAGTCACCTATCAGCAGAAGAAGTGGAAATGATCCATCACTAGAGATCAACAAATTTATGCAAAACATACTAGAAACAAATATAGAATCTTGATCCAGCCTGAAATTTCTCTTCCTGAAATGCTTCACCAAAAGAAAGTACACCCAATTCTTAATGTTTCCTTAAAGGAGTGGAAGAGCTGCGGCAAGAGTACACACTTCACTAATGCCTATTTCAAAATAAGTTAAGTTTAGAAATAAACTGCTATATCCAGAGTAAATTCAGTGAAATTCAACGGGCATATATAGAGAACGTAGAATCTGGTATAAAACTTTTTTTTTTTTTTTTTTCTGAAAGTCTTCTTTCACTTTTTACATAGAAAAACTATACACAAGACATGAAAGTTTTATCAGGAAAAAAACTCTAGAATTATGTGCTGGCATGGGAGAACCTCAATATAGCCAGGCTCTTTAGTTTTACCATTCCCATGTGTAACTCTTAAGAAATGTAAAACTGAAGGGCCTCTCTTGAGAAGTCGCAATACTCACAGGGATAAGAAGAAAATCCTACTTGAATTAATTATTCATTGGGGATTATTCATCCATTTTTAAAAGCGAGGATGTGTTTTGGATCAGCATATTCACATATTTATATTTATTCTTTAATTTTTCAAGACAGTAACAATGTAGAGTGCTTCAGCAAAAATATAATTTGGAAATATCAAATAGGAATAAGAAAAGAGAATTATAGTGTTTTCCATAAACACATAAATTAGAGGCAGCCACAGAGTCAGTCTAGAGCTCATCGGACTTGCTAAACTCCTAATGTCGCTACAATGAGACACAGAGGTGCTTGTGTGTGCATTAATACAGTCCTTACCTGCTCACGGCTGGGAGCAACAGTGAACCAGAGACAGGAAAGAAATACTTAACAGACACATTTCTGGTCAGATCACATAGATTACTCTTTCTTTGCAGAAAACAGGAGAACGTTAACGCTGACTGCAAAGAGTCTCTCCATTACGCGCATCTCCTGCTTTGCGACATTTCAGAGACTCCCGGCACTACTTGAGTGACACAATTTTCATCTTCAGAGCTTAGAAAGGTCAGAATTTCACCATTTGCTGAAATTCCATGAAAATCAGATGCATGTTCTGCACCACGAATCTGAAGGGTACTTTGCACAGGGAAGCGGCAGGATAAGAATTCCCAAATCCATGGAGCAAACTGTAGCTGTTACCAGCAGATATCCTGGGGGACCACCAGCTGCTCTGCGGTCATTTTAAAGTCAATTAAGAACAAAATTCTCATTAACCTTTCTACTGTGGAGCAACTGCAAACTAGTACACTTTTTTTTTTTTCTTCTTTCTGTTTGCAACCACTACACAAGCCACTATTCTTGCCACATCAGCTCTTGGTATCATTTAAGTACACTCTGTTTGGAAAAGGCAAATGTTTTGTTTCTTAATCCAGTAGATTTTGTCTCCTTCCTTTTCCCTTTCCCTTTCCCTTTCCCTTTCCCTTTCCCTTTCCCTTTCCCCTTCCCTCTCCCTCCTCTCTTTTCCTCTCTTTTCTTCTCTCTTCTTTGCTTTTTGCTTTTCTTTCTCTTCTGCCATGATATTTCGTGACACTTCTACTATACTAAGGCCTTTGAACATTAAAATACCTGAACTTTCCACTTGCCACACTAGCTCTTTTTTTTACATATATTATATTCCAAAAATGATGAGCTGTGACAAAGACATTCTGAATTTCGATCTAAGATCAAAGGAAAAAGAAAAACCACTGCCTAATGAACAAGGCAAGCTCTCACGATACTGCCTGATGACTCCTATGTCTTTGTCAGTTAAGTACAAGAGGTTAAAAGAAGGAAACAGAGTGAAAAAAGAAAGGCCACAAATAAAGATCTGCATCCCAAATAATCCAATCCACACATTTCAAAATTTCAAAAAGACTCTGTTTTCAATGTGAAATATTATGCCTGAGGCAAGTCTATGCTTGCATATTGCCCGTTTCTGCCCCTTTTTACATAAAACACTTGAAATATTTTGAGTCTAATTTACTTTGAAAAATAGTAAACCAGAAGGAAAATTGCCAAGGTTATCATTTAAAGACAGTCATCAAAGACTATTACAAAAATATTTTGAATCTAATTTACTTTGAAAAATAGTAAATCAGAAGGAAAATCACCAAGCTTATCATTTAAAAACAGTCATTAAAGACTATTAACCAGTTTACACTGTATACATTGTAGAGCTGTCATTCATTCTATGAAGTAAGAATCCAAACTTTCTAATATTTACTGAATTTCTAAATTTTTAAAAGTCTACCTCCATTATGAAAATGTTACATTTGAATGTTATTTTGTTACTCTATTAATCAACTCTTTGTGCATACTCGGTATCTTTATTTTTTTTTTAATGGAGAAAAAATATCTACTGGGAGGCTATTAGCATTTTGAAACCAGTAGTAGCAAATCATGTTTGCCATTTCCTAAGTTCAACATTAAGAAGGTCAAGGTAACATGATTCTAAGTAGGAATAGCGATTTTTGAGCCACTGAGTTCCTGTAGCAGATCATGCAAACAGAAGAGAAATACCCTAAACTGACTAAAAGATGCCAGCTAGACTGGCAAGAATATTAATCCAAGGAGAAAGACGCTACGATGCTGTGAATTTTGAACAGGAAAAATAAAATAATAATAATAATAATAAAAAACCTTAAGAAACAAATAAACAGGACCCCAGAATTACATTTTTAATTTATTTTACTTATTCATCTAATGTAGTAAAACTTTGCTAAGAATTACATATCACAAATGTGTTTAAGAAACTGAATTTAAACGTGAAATACAGAATGAAAAAAAAGTAATTATCTGTTTTACAAAGTCAGTGAAGCCTCTGAGAAAATACGTACAAGAGCCATCTGCAAAAAGCTTTTCTTAACATACGGCACCTCTCTATTGTAAACTAAAGAACCTGCAGGGTGTTAATAAATTGAGTACAATAGTACATCTTGCTTTTAATAAGATGTTTGTTCAGAAAGCACATTAAAGAATCATTCAAAAAGGTGATAATGCATATGCATGGTATCTTAATAATAAGAACTCACACCTTTTTTCAATCTTTTCTCTTTTTTTTTTTTTTTTTTGCTCTCTCCCTCCTCCTTTCAAAAGCAGCACAATTTTTAATGAGTTTCCTGGTCAATAAGTAGAAAGAATATGAGATGTCTTTTAATGTATTTGATTTTTCAGATAAAATGGAATGCTTGAAAGATTCAACAATGATTGAAGGTGTTTCATCTCTATCCTAAAAGCTTTTTTGGCACCTTCTCTACCAGTGAACTACTTTGCCGCATTGATAAGATTCTTGCAGTGATTTATATTAGAGAGTTACACTCCTAAACTAAGTGCAAACATATTAAGAGACCAGCTAGCATAAACAACCAAAATCCAAAGGCCAAAGATCTGTTAGAAACAACGGTTTTATGTATTTTTTTAAATTTATTTATTATAGTTACCCATTTATTTATTATAGTTACCCATCTAAGATCCCCGCTTATGTATAATCTCCATTCTGAATGCAAAGTTTGTGTTTGCCTTCCTACTTCTGCCTTGAACAAAATCCATCTTGGATTAAAATTCTTATGGGAAAAACAGAACAAAACAAAAGAAAACACAAGGATTATAGCCAGAAGATGGCACTAACCCATAAAACAGATCTTCATTAGGAGAACGAGTGCATGGAAGAAATCCCCTATGGCAACACTGATTTTAGGAGACTATGATTTCTAGATAAAAATTGATCAAGAGTCATCAGAGAGAGAGAGACTAGGGAATTATAAAAGGGAAGTCAGCTAGCCAATTCTTTTGGGCGCTTCCACGGGTCTCATCTTGGCGAGCCTCAGGGAAGCCTCCTGTTTTCTCCGGAGATAGAGCCACCTTCTTCCAGCTGCAGATTCCAAGCAAGTTAGCAAGAGGCATTGCCCTTAAAAAAGTTTTCATCTAAAGAGATGTCATTTTTTGCCTCTGTAAACATGTCTTATATCTAACAAGTGTCTCTTAAAAAGCTGTAATGCAGAGGACATCTGTGAGTCTCTGTGAAAATCGGAAACTCAGTATTGGGGGCAAAATCCTGGGGACAAAGAGCTGGACGAGGAGATCCTGTTCCCAGGAGGGAGTGCCAGACAGATTTGGCGCTCGTACGATGACGCCTATGTCACATTCCCCTATGTCACATGAAGGCTTCAGCCTTCATGGTCATGTTCATGGTGAACTTCTAAATTAAGAGGAATCAAACTGCTAAATTAAGAAGAATCACTGCTTGCTAACCACGCAAATCCTAGCAAGGCAAGGTGAGACTTCTTGAAATCCATCAGGAAATGAAGCCAGTTTTGCTTTTGCTTCAATGGGGAGGTGTTTTAGTTAAAAAATATAAAAAGGAATAAAAATAAAATGCTTTATTTTACCCTAGAAGTGATGAAATTGCAGTAATTGCTGTACTTTCTGTTCTCTTTTGAGAAATCACTACTGAAAAGCTTGTAGAAATGCAAGTTCCTGCAAAAATCGTTTGTTTTTTGAACTGAAGAGCTGTGGGTTATTTAGGTGAGAATCATATAAACTTCAGAACAACCTGTGAAAACACCCAGTTTCTGTACTTTACAATTCATTTTTATTTCCTCTGCACCTCACCTTTCTACAGCCTACCCGGCATGTACACAGCTCTGTCCCCGGAGCGAAAAGATGCCAAAGTGCATACAGTCACTGACAGTCAAAAGCTGATTTCACATCCTTGCAGTGAGATATATGGCACATTTCATTTAAATTATGCACAAATCAAAGCTATCTGCCACATAAGTGAAGGTGGCACACAGCCCTTCAGAGAAGGAAATATTATCCTCCCGAAGACCTTGACCATCTGCCTGTCAATTCAAATCAATCATGCTGCATGCTTTTTTTTTTTTAAAGTCACATATGCTTTAGAAGCATGAGCCCTCACCCAAAATGAATCAAAATCAATGGAACTTGGGTTTTCTTGTATTTTTGTGTTGTAGTTTTTTTTTTTGTTTTGGTTGGTTTTAACTGGGCACTGGAACAGAGCATTGGGAGAAGCTATGCTCGGTGTATAAATATTTTGCTGAAATAACTCAGTATGGATCACTCAACTGGGAAGGTTTTGGCACCTCTCTGCCCCCAGGGACCAGGGCTCTGCTCTTCCCTGAGGACTATCATGCCCCCCACTCCTTGCCCTGAAGAGGACTATTAGGGATACATCCCAGGAGAGCTAGATCCTTTCTGTGATGGCATGAGAGGAAAATAAGAACCTAGTTGGTTCCCTTAATATCTCCAGCATCCCTGAATATCCCTGAATGTCTAAGGGATAGACATTCTCTTTCAAAAGACATAAACTATGCTATGAATACTGCCCCATTAGAATGAAGTAACATTAAAGTTGGCAGGTGGTTTTTAATGTTTTATTGCTGCTGTAAGATCCATGCTAAATTCCAGACCGTCCTGGGGACTAAAGCCTTCAACGTGCAGGAGAGGGCAAGCAATGAGAGATGTCTGCTCCTGCTCTGCTCTTGTGGACATCCCTGTGCCACCTCTGCAGACCAGCCCTTGTGAAGGACAACTGCTTTCATCTCAGGTGCTCTTCTTATTCTTCACTTCTTTCCTGAGCAGCTCTTCACTACATTTTTATGTACCAACTATGTGTAATTATAATAATAAAAATCAGAAGTAGTATTTCCATGACGTCTTGTCTCACTTTTAAGCCCAGACAGCAGTAAATGCCGTCTCAGAAACTGTAGGATGTAGGGAATCAACTATTACCCAGAAGAATATCAAACAACACCACCGCTCAGAAGACAATACATATTGAAAGACTTCTTCCCGTGGCTTTTTAATGTGATAATTAATGCCTAAAAGTCTGAGTTTCAGTCTTCATATAAATAAGTGGATGCTAATAGGCCATGCATAAAGATTCTCCTTGTTAAAATACAAATGAGATTCCTTATATTTATACATGTGTAAGTACAATTAATATTGCAACTCAATTGGAAACAAAATTGGTTTAGTTAACCAACCATTTCCATGCAATCAAATGTGGTATCAAATGTAATTGTGGAAGATCCACTTGGGGAATAGCAGCAATTATTTCATGCAGGATTCTCCCCTCCTCCTTCCAATTCCAGCACTTTTTTTTTTTTTTTATTAATGCTCCTATACTCCAGGAAAATAATTGGACCATCACAAGTGTCAAAAATACCATCCTTTAGCTCTTCAGAATAAGAGGAAATTCAAACTGACAAGCCTGTTCCATTTAGAAATATTATTTTGTACATCTGATTTATAACTGCATTAATCTAAAAGTACTTAAGTAGTTTTTATTTCTTCAGCTGCATATATGCATCTAGGGAATTGCACAGCGCTGATGGAGCAGGGAGCAGAGAGTAACATTTCTTTATTTGCCTGCAGTTAAGTATTTTGAATTTACCTTCATAAATTTCACAAATATTCTCTAGAGAATTAATATTTTGTAATAGATAGATAGGTATTATTTTAGGGCCTTAGATGTAAACCATGGATCACATATTTTAATTGGAATTGTCTTTAATCAGGAAACATATTTTAAAAACTAGTGTTAATAAAAACTTGTTAATTTTAATGGAGAAAACATTCCGTTTCCTTAATATTCCTCTGGATTGTTTTTACACTTTTTGTAATAATTATTGCCTTAGCAAAAATATTTTGATACTTGCCAATGTAAAATGGTAAAAGACATTATAATCTTTATTTTAATTAGCCATTCCCAAAATAAGGTAAAAATCTAAAACACACTCTTGTAAGCCTTTTTAGATTTTGACTTTCCTTTCAGTTTCAAATACTCAATATATATTCCACAGTATTCATTTATTTTAAAGAGTGTGTGTTTGTGTATAATTAAATATATGTAAGACATATATGTGACTATATATGTATGATACTCACACACACACACACATACAGCCCTCAAAATTTAGTACGTGTATTTAGAAAGATATACTGGTTGAGAATAGAAATAGGATTAACATAACTAACATAAGATCGTCCTTTTTCAGCAAGTTCATGGGCCATACTTTCCCAGGTCCAAATTTATATTGGAGATTTATATCTTAACAGCTGTTTTATTTTTGGTGATTATGAACAAACTAACTTAACCAAAACTTAAACCATATAAAAAGCCTTACAAAAAAAAAAATTAAAAGTTTCTTTTAATTATACTTTCATATTTATGGTTTTGTTTGCTCCGTCTTCTTGAAATAGGATGCAATTCTTGCAACTAGGAGGATTTTTTATATATATATATATAGATGTGAAGCTCTATTTATCTCCAGTTTCCATAATTTTTTTTCCTATAGAATCACACAGAGTATCTCATTTTGCAATCTAAAAAATATGTATCCTTAACATTCCTTTCAAATTCTTTCAAAAACTCTTGCAAATTCTGACAGTATGAAATCATAAACTGAATTAACAAAAGTGAGACTGTAGCATCAAATCTGTATCTTTGTAGCTTTTTTTTTCCCATACTAGATAGTTAAAAAACACGTTATCATCTGAGAATATGGAATTTTTGTTACACTCTGACTGAACCTGCAGAGTAAATGTTGCAATTTTCCTTTTTTTTTTTAGTCTGCAATCTGTACACTCATGTATAAACATTCACACTCAGCAGCAGCTGGTGGTAGTGGCAGTCTCACAGTTTTCTGATTAACTGAGCCCTTGTAGGACTCAGTGTTCACACTCTTCGCCCTTCCTCTTCCCCATTCCTTGCACTGAAATGAGCCAGTATAGAACTCCCTAGAAAGAACCTTTTGGTCTTTGCTTATTTGTGATATTTTCTCGCTAAAACTCCATAGGCGATCACTGAGCTGCAATCTGATGGTCAAGGACATTGATTGCTGCTTGTGAACTAATTAGAAGCTGAAAAAGCCTGCCCCCCAAAATGCCTTATGAGTCATAAGCAATAGGGCTTGAAGGGCTTTCATCATCCCAAAACCACGCCTGGAAAAGAAATAAGCCTCACGCAACATGATAGCAGACCATTTATAATGCTACCAGGAGTACATTAAGAGCCACCAACCACGGAAAGCTTTCCAGAACATCTATTTCCCTTCCCAGCCATTAGGAGAATGAATCTTCCAGTGAAAATTAAGTTTATCGGAAAGATCTGTGTGCAAACTAATTTGAACAGGCATTTTCTAAAAAGTAGGCCAGAATGGAAGAAAGATTACTTCTGGCAAAAATGGAACAAATTAAATTATAAGAAGCTTAATACATTTATTCAAAATTTAATTGCATAACCTAATGTCAAGGTTATTACATGCTGCATAGTGTTCTCATCCAAATTCAAAATAGTCAGGCACAAGCTTGGTTTGCAGTTACTTTATTATAAATCTAACTGCACCATTTTTTCATTCTAACCACAGTCATTGCCTGAGTCACACATATTAATATAAAATCACATATCAAAATTACTTTGAGATCTCTCCTTGGCAATGAATTCCAATGAGACCAAAAGTGTCTCTGGTCTGAGTGAGGAAAGGGCAAAAGGAAAATCAAAAAGCTGGGACAGTGTTGTTATGTGATGCCAGTGTCTACAGTAATGAAAAACAAATCATTAGAAAGAGCATCTGATAATATTCATGCTGTTCTGCACAGAGCCCATCAAAACTGCAGGCTTTTTTTTTCTAGCAGAAAAGGTTGCCGCGACATTCTTATTCCTGCATCCCTATGGAACAGGCATTCTGTTTTAGCACGGATTAGAAGCTGTGCCTGCACATAGACCACACTTAAAAACCATCCCGGCTGAGCCCGCACCGCCTCTGCTCTCCTCGAGCTGCCACCTCCACCTGAACGGGGCCTGACCCCAGGAGTGTTTCTGCAGCTCTCCGTGTTGAAGTGTCTGAGGAGCAGGGGACCTCTCAAAAACAAAAACAAAAACCAGCACTGTGTATTTAACTGTGTGCCTGTATTATTCCCGTATACGTGCAGGCAGAGTCTAGGTGTGTTACAGCAACACATTAAAGTACCACCTGCTTTGATTTCTGAAAGCACAGGTAATGAAGGCACAATAAATGACCTTGACACTTAGTAGGGAACTGTAGCCTAAAATTGGCAGGGTTATAGTCATGAAGCACAGTATTAATTTGACTTGAGCAAAATGAAAGAATTAATGTTGCATATTTTGCAACGATAATCTCACTTGTCTTTCAAAAAAAAGCCTATGACTTTTACTATATAGCATCATGTAGGTATACAGAAAGCTTTTTTTTTTTTTTCCCCCCAATACATAAACTAAAAACTTGTTAAAAATCAATCAATTCTCTGTGTTGCAGGGCTTGGAGGAGCACACACATTTTACTGATAGTTGCTATCACTCAGATGTCTTCTCCGCAATTACTCCTTACATCTCAAAACAAACACATGTCCTGGGTGCACCTTGGAGCTACATCACTGAGCCTGTGAAGCTCTCCAGCATCTTATGAAGGGCAAAACCCACTTTATTCACCAGAGACACAGCCTGAATCTTTGTTTGCTCAGTAAAATAAAACACACAAGCACAGGCAATCATTCCTCTTGTGATGGACTTATAAACAGCATATTTTTAAGAACACAGTTAACATTTCAAAGGGGAAAACTCTGAGAAGATGAAAGGAGAAAGAGTGAAACTTACCCCAAACTCATCCCTCCACTGATGTGATGCTTGATACTTTTCGGCTTCTTTAGCGAGGCGCTGCAGACCAAAGAGGAAAAGGACGTAAGTTTTAATTTCCTTAATACCTGGCTTAAAAAGACATGTGCAAACAATACAGAATAAAATGACCTTTCTTCTGATTCTTAGACTGGTAACTGCTGCACATGCTACTGTTAATATCAGATGGAGAAGCCACAGCCATGGACCCTAATATAGGATGTTGTCACTGCTTATCTGGTTTTCCCTTCTCAGTTTTTATAAAGCACTAAACTTTTTAAGAGATCACTGAGAAGGCTTTTAAAGACACCTATGTGCAATCTGGCAAGCACCTAATACATTAAGGTCGCTATTTTTAATAATAAAGTCCACGTAAGTAAACTTAATGCATGCTGCTTACTGAAGCAAACTACGGTAGTATAGGATCGTTCAGTTTTGCCTGAAGACTGAATTAATTTTGATTTACACATTTTACATGTGTAAATTGGCTCCTTTTTTACACACACAAACAAGTTATTTTCATCTTTTTACTCTGGCATATTTCTGTAAAATGACTGTATAATAAAGGAATTGAATATACAGTAGCACAAGCATATAAATACAGGTATGTAAATATGCAGATTTTAATTAAGTATTATCTACTAAGAATGATTTTAGGGAAAGAGAATGTCCATTTTGCAGTCATCTTGGTATTCACTACTCTTACTTAATCCTACTGATCTGTTGCATGGTAAAATATTTCCAGTTTCTCCATATATATGCTTTCTCAGTATAATCTCCATATATTATCTATGTTCTTTTGAAGCTATTTGAGTTCATACACATTTGAGTAGAGATGCACCATATATTCTCTGACAGAGATTTTTTATATTACTTTATGTAATCACGACAATCATACATTGCAAAGCTATATCCTAAAATTAACTTCCCTTAAGGAGTTCTAAGTAAGTTCAAAATCAATCAATACCCTTCTGAAAGTACTTTCTGCTAACACAGAATCATATAGTCATAGAATCATTATGGTTAGAAAAGACCTTCAGCATCATCGAGTCCAACCATAAGCCCTTCAACACATGCATTACACCTTCAGTATGCATATTAATTTAATTTACCATCCATTTAATTTACCACCAATATTTATTAGAATCTTTAAACACTGTATTATGGATATTCATTTTCCCATTACATTATTTAGCTTCAATTACAGACTGTATCAACAACCTGTGACTGCAAGCGACCCATAAAAAGTTATTAATTTGGACTAGCTGTAATCTGGTCCCATGGACTGAATGAACATTAATCACTGGAGAGCATCGAGTATGCTCCGAGAGGGCATTTTTTTCCATTTTAATTTGATTTGAAAGAATTCTACTCCAAGAGTACTCCACCGGAAGCAAAGCAAGAGCATGTACAGTTCAGACGATTCTCCTTCAAAGCCTCCTCCTGGGAGCACCACCACGAGCGTGGTGCTGGCGGCATGTCTTCCCCTTAACAAAATTTTAAACTTTTAAATTTTAAAACTTTAAACATGCTGCTACCTGATCTGAACATAGTTCCCATCTCAGTTTTTGTGTAACTTACTTTGAAAATCAAACTAATTTATAGTCTACCAAAAAATAAAAAATAAGAAATATAAAACAGCAACAGTTTCTGGGCAACTATGGTTCCTTTTTAATAGAAACCACCTCTGTGTGCACCAGACACCTACGGAAAAGAATTCTTTACTCAGGACTGATATATATTCATTGTGGGCCTCATGCTCCCTTTAGTATTCAGATCGATGCCTCTGCAAAAGGAACTGGTGGTCTAAGTCACATCATCAGCTGAGTCAACTGTCATTCTCCCAAACAACCAAAATGAGGATGACCAGAAAGTTCACGCAAGCTGAAGTCTCAGCAATGGTGCTGTCAGCATCTCAGCTCAGCTCAGCACAGGGCAGCACCTGCATGGGTGTCCAGCCCCATGAGGGTGGGCCATCTTCTCCCTTAAAACTGACACGTTGATGCAGTTTGCGGAGCGAAACTTAGGGCTTTTTTTTTTCTTCCTTTCCCTTTTTGCAAGCATCCTATAAACAAATTCGCACACACTGCTGTCAAAAGGTAACTATGTCCACCATTTGCATTATTGTTGCTTCAAATGATTCTGAATTTAGTATCTTGCCAGATACCACATCTACAAAAAAAAAAAATCTACCGCATGCCAGAAACATCTTGTACATCTACTTTTTTCACTCAATAAACACTGCTTTGCATTCAATTTTAGCCTATGCCTTAAAGAGTTATAGCTGATTAAGGCATTATTTTGCCAGATTGTAACAAAGTGAGACAGGGCATTTATTACATATGTAATTAGCACTGCCTTCCTTAGACTTCTCACAGTCTGCTTCATTTCTGGAGGCACCCAGTGAACTGTTTGTGTTTTCTGCAAAAGACAGGACCCAAATGTACATACTGATAAACAGATTATGAAGAAAAAAGTATACTGAGTATTATCCAATAGCTGAAGTCAATGAGAAGCTGGGGCTCTAAATGTCTTTTTTGGCTGTGTTGACTCAAACTCCTGGCCAGTTTTGAGAATGCAGACCTATATTATTTTCCCGACATCCTATGTCAGAGATCAAAGCCTAGCCAGGAACAGGTGGCTTTTTCCATCAACAGTTCCCATAAATACTATTAACATGATCAATAGCATAATTATTCCCAGTAAGGACTAAGAGGAATCTCTAGCTGTAGCTGACAGAGTTCACAAGAAATCATTTAATGGCTCTAAAGGAAAGATGCTATATTTTCATCTTCTATTCCAGCAATTTCACAGGCCTGTAATTCTACAGCTATGTTTACTGTACAGGCAGAAAACATAAGGGAAAGCTTCCCAAAGATCAGTAAACTGCAGAACTCTGATTGCTCAGCCATCTCCAGCAGAAGACCGTTAGCCTTTATGCATGGACCAGCAAGAGAACCCAGATTAAACAAGGATTTCATTTTCAAGACTATTTTAAAAGATACAGCTAAACTGACAGATTAGAAAGACTGACATGCAAAAATAAACAAACAAAAAAAAAATAAAAAAGAATTCTGCCCTGTGCAATATACTTGATGTTTTTAGAAAATTTATTGTGCAAGGGTATTAATATATTATGAAGTTAAGATGTTCCCATGCTCCTATGCAAGGTTAAGATGTTTCCATGCAGGGAGAGTCTCCAGAAAAGCATGCAGCCAGGTGCCCAAGATGTTCACCACCCCATGGAGAGCACACTTTGCTACGGGCTCGAGGAAGAAGTCAAGACTCCTGGCTCAAAAGTAGCTGGACTGTGAGGCAAATTCAAGCCATCTGTACCTTGCACTACGATCACTGCTCAAGGTCCCTCGTACAGGGTTCCTCTGGCAAGTACTAAAATGCTGGCACAGCTACTTCAGTGTGTAAAACGAGCAGAACAGGTTCTAGGTCAACACGCCAAATAATGCTGCTGCATTCTACGCTTTAACTGGGTCTCATCACCAGCCTCTGTTTAGTTCACTGTGAAGCTCCTTCAGGCCTACAACGTAATATTCGTGAACATCATATTTTTTAGATAGAGAGAATGCAAATAGAATTTTTTTTGGTTTTTTTTTCTTTTTTTTCTTTTATGCTTTAATATTTATTACTGTGCTTTTGGAGAATGCCTGACAGAGATCTGCAAGATGCTGTTTGTACGTAGGAGAGATCAAAAGAGTTGATTCTGGACAGCCAGTGCTGTCAGGTACAGTTGATACTGCAACTACACTGAATTCAAGATATTTGAAAACGCTGTAATTAAACAAGCTTTGGTTTAATAAATGTTCCCAGAAGAAAAAGATTTTTTTTAAATGAATGGGAAGTGCTCTCTCCCTTGCTATCTGTGGCTTCATATCTCCAGGATCTTCCAGAACTCCTGGATCAATAATAAGAGACCAGGTAACATGTGAAGGGCAGCCATTGCCAACAACTCTGTGTTTTTAATCACACTGTAAAGGAAGAGTTGCCTGCCACTGGGGTTTCCTTTAATCTGTCAAGGAGATTTGTTACCTTTAAAGCAAAATAGCTATTGCAAAAAATAGGAAGATCCAAAGAGATCCAGGTCTTATGTATTCTGCTAGCCTATGAACATTTCTTTAAGATTTTAAGGATATACAAAAGGATAACACCCACCACACCCCCCCGCCGCCAAAATAAATAGATGAATAAATAAAAGAACCCAACTGCCTGACTGTCAATCTCTAAACTGACTGTTGCAAAGGTCTCGTCCCCCGACTCCGGGTGTACGTTCCTGACTCGGAAAGGCGGCTTTTGATGCAGCAGAGCCTGCAGGCAAGAGACCTGCAGCATCTTTATCTGATGTGTGAAGATCAGCTCCCAGGAAGGCCTATTCATCTCCCACCCTTCATTTTTTTGTGTGCATTTGCCATATCTTTATCTCCTCCCAGCCAGCACAAATCCTGTCAGTTAATGGCCCTATAGCAATTATATTCAGCACAATGAAATCAGTCTTTTTGTGCTTCCCACTCTCCTTAAGTATTTTACTGAGAAAGTAGTATTTGACTACCCCTTGATATATTAAGCTATTATAAAATGTGTAAGCTGAGAGTTATTAGACTTCAATAGCCTCAAAAAGCTTTCTAAAATACTGAATGCAGGAAATTTTTAAGGTTGTTTTAAAAAATGAATTACCAACATCAAGTTAAGTAGAACAACAGAATGAACTTCAGGTCTCAAATTTAAAGTATGATCTACCTACTCAACCTGCTCATGCAGAAATGGTATAAAAACCGTTACCAAGTGGTGCCTGTAGCAAAGGTTTCATATGATGGTTTTCATACAGGCATCTGAAATACAAATATTAGTCTAGACAATTCTGAATCTCACACCACTTAAAAGAGAGAAATAATGGAAAAAATGTTCACGAGACTTAGATAAGGAATCTGGTGGTCCTAATAAAACAGGTCCCTACTGAAACAATGAAACTGTTACTTCACCAGCACTTTCACGCAGACTGACGAAGTTTACAGAACAGCATCTCCCCATCAATCAAATTAGAGCTATTTTCTTAGGCCTTGATTATCTCAGACCTAATTATTATCTTGGCATAAAAGCCAATCTAGATCCGATGAGGCCACAACACGTAACATTAGCGGTTCATTTTGTCAAGCTGGTCCCAACCATAGAAGGGTGTTTTAGACCTGAGCCATTAACGTACATCCAATTTTTTGCTTTTGTTCCTGTTTTTCTTTTTTTTTTGCTTTTAAAAACATTGCTACCACTTGAGTACAGAAATATAATACATAATTTTTCAAGGTAATCCATAGTTTCCTATTTCATCAAAAAACCCTGCTGTCTTACGAATTGCTGTATTCCATTATTTAAGTACCACTTTTTTCAGGATGCTCAGTTTAAGTCTAACCAGAATTTCAGCACTTGCACCGCTCATTGAACCACAGATCATACATCCTCGATTAGGCATTTCCTCTTGGAATTGTGGAAATAAAAGCATAATCTAAAAGTAGAACTGCAGCAGTTTAAAAAGTCTAACAGTGCATATTAACACACGGGTTTGGTTGATACAGTCTTTCCACTGAAATAACTGTTCACAGGGCAAATTAAAGAGGTTTTTTTTAGCTTCTACAGTGTGGATTTTTGAATGATAATAATAACAAACAACAGATTTTGGACAGTGTAATAGGTCAAGTTGAGTGAGTAATTAGCAAGCATCAGTTACAGATCTCCATCTGCCCCTTTTTGGTTTCCTGTCTAGCTGGAAAAAAATTATTCTAATGCAAATGGGAAAAGCTACCTAATTTAGATCTGAAGGATGCAAGCTACAATCTTTACGCTAATATGAAGAGATCAGGACACAGCAATGCACATGATGGTCAGCTCACTGTATGTTCTAGACTTCATTTCATTGAATGTGAGATAAAAGTCATAAAAAATCATAAAATTCTTACAGCAATTGTTCAAAGAATTAAAAGTTACAAGAATTCATGCTGTGCATTTTTTTTTTTTTTCCTGCATTGAATAGACTTAGATAGAACAAGTGTACTTGTAGCATGGCCAACTCTGCCTTCTTGCATACATGATTTCTTAAGATTTTGCATGGCGCCTGGCAGCTGCTTCCTGCCCTGTGCTGCTCAGCAGCCCAGCTGCCCTGCCTCATCCTCGTGGTCCAACCTACAGGCTGGTAACGAGGACCGTGGAAGCACATTAAGGTCACAGACAACGAGTTTGTTTATAACTGGTCTCCTATATTCACCACAGACCCCGTGTGATTTATTTCCCAGCTCCTGTCTGCAGCCACAGCTTCACCTTCGTCATCTGAAGCAGCAGAGCAGTCACATTCATCAGGAAAAAGGGCACGTCGAGAGCTGCTGCTCCTCTGGGCTTTCCTGAGGCCCTCTTCATGTAACAGCCCACCTACATTTATGCATAATCTAATACAATCAGCAAGTAATCCAATTAAAAAATAAATAAATATATATATATATATACACACTCCTGACTAAAATGTAAAAGAATGCTTCAAATTCTGTTTTCCATTACCAAACTTAATATTTCTTATATTCCCCATGACAGTTGCTGAAATTATGTTCTAATCCAACAGCCGACTGCAAAACTCAGATTTAATTAATGGAATTAACTATTAACAGAAAGCTACTTTATATATCTTGTATATCTAATCTCGTGTATCTTGTTTAATTCCAAGACATTTCTGCTTTATTCACATAAATAGCAATCATAAATTCAGACTTCCTAATCAGTGATTCTAACCAGGTGACCTCATGACCAACAGGAGGATGTCACATCGGCTAAAAAATTCATTGGAGGAATCTGGTTACCTTTCATAAATTTAGAAATATGGCTTGGAAAGAAATACAGCATACAGTTTAACTATACAGTATGACTCTGAAAGATTTTTGCATAGCATCTGTTAATAAATGAACTGAACAGTTTCAAGACAATCTTTATTTATATGGTTTAGTTAAATGAGCAAAAGATCAGACAGACTGTCCGCAGACAATTTCACTCCTACAGAGGATTTTCAACTCCAAAGGAGGAGATCTGGGATCAGTTAAGGCATTGATCTAAATAAGGGCAGAAATTCAATGAGAATCCAAATCTGCCTGAGATTACTTGCCAGTACTAAATTGCAGGTGAGGTCAGTGCCTTCTGACGTGAATAATCACATTTATGTCAATAGGAAACACTGAAATACCCTAATACCCTAACACTGCAAATGAATGCATTGAACACCTGGCCTTCGACATCTACACAACCACGTGCAACAATCTGTCTTCTGCAAAATCAGTAATATAAGAAAAGTCAAAAAGGTTAAAACCGAAGTCTATTTGGCACAGTATTTTTTTCCTGTTACATAAAAGCGGTCCTTCTCTAAAGCATGAAACAGAAGGAAAGCGCTGTTCTCTCCTATTTCTTCCTTTCTCTCAATATGTGAATTTAAGAATTTTGCTGATGACACCTTAATTATTAAATAAATTATAACAATCGTGACACAGTGCTAGTATTCCTTTTAAAATAAAGCTAAAACTGTGCTTTAGATATAGTATCTCTTTGAAGCAATTAAGCACAATCAATTCTTTTTAACAGCCAATCGTCACTGCTTCACATTTGATACCCATCGAGGATGAAAGGTTAGGAAATCTCCAAGTACAGACTGTGCCTTAAGTAGAAACTGAGAGTGTTGAATGTATAATAAAAAGTTGTAATTGTATCAAGTGTTAAATTCTTCTCTTCAGTGATGGTAAAAAAAGAAAACTGATGTAATGTGGCTCTAAAAAATTAACTTTAATGTCTCTAGTATCATTTAAAGAAAACTCTGTGGAAAACAATTCCAGAATATTAAGATAAATCCACATATACTCCAAAAAGATATAATCAGCTTATTGTTTAAAGAATTTGTTAGACATGGTAGCCCAAATATAAGAGCATGTGTGTATTTATTTATATATACGTATATAAATATGCATATATGTGTGTATATATATGTGTGTATATATGTGTGTGTATATACATATATATACACCCAAACATTTAAACATATTTATACATGTATATATATGCTTTTTTCCTGCAAAATAAAAATCATTTTGAATATTTTCACAGACCCTTCTGAGTTTCATTTAAGCCACATTTATAGCCACATTTAAGGCTGTAACTCTTTACACCTCCATTCCCAGAAACCCTAGGTTCCCTAGGGAAAATGGAAGGCATCTTCTCAGGATACCTGTTCAAGATGCACTTGCCTTGGGGTACTTGCTAAGATGTAAGAGGGCATGTTGCTCTCACTTACGAAAAGTCATTTGGGCAGTAGCATTTTCACTAGAGACCCCATTGTTCAGATTTTAAATACATTTCAGGTCTATTTAACTCAAATGTCAAGCTGAAATGCCAAATTTTAGCAGTTGAAAGAAAACCACACATACAAGAGGAGAGATAGGCAGCAATTATAAAATTATTCATTATCTGCACAGATGGCAGGCTAGATTAGGTAGTCTTAGTTAATATTCTGACATAACCTTTTGCACTATATCACTTTAATCTTTCTTCTGTAGTATTACTTCCCTTTGCATTATTTAGGGAAGATCATAAAGAAAAATCCAATACATATATGCCCTGATTTGGTCCATTCTCATATGAGAATTAATTCCTGAGAATTGAAGTCAACCCCTGTTTTGAGGTGGAGAACAAAAGAAATACCTGTAATAAGTATTTTTTCTTAGACCCCTTTTCAAAATGAAGAACTCAAGTATAAAAATAAATAAATAAATAGAGAATGCAAAAAATGCAAAACATAAATAAAATTAATGTCCTTATTAATTATATTCTTTCATGTATATGCATGATGTGTGTATATACACGGACTTTGCAAAAATTCTGCATATGGATGTTCACTGAAAAGCAACGACATCATTGCATTGCTCGGTATTTTCCGGAAATGAAAAGGCTTTGAATGACCTACAGATCAATATGGGACATAAATATATAAACAAAAAGTAGGAAATTTTAACCTAGAGATTTTCAAGAAGTTGAATGTTCCTCTAAGATTATAAACGTACATTTAAGAATATACCCACAGAGACGCACAGAGGGACCACAGTATAGTCTTTCATGACTGGAGCACATGGTTTGTGCAGCTCTTAAAAAAGTATTAACACAAATTTAACATGCTGCAAAGTGAGTCTACAAAACAGTACTTTTGGCTATTACTTAGTAGCAATCGAGAATTTAGGAAGCTCCTATCAGAAGGGAGAGAAATGGTACTTCTTAATTCTACACATTAAAGGGGAGAGGGAGGGAGGGAGGAAGGTGGTTCGGTTTGCAAGTCTGAGTATTTTTGTAGGATGTGTGGGCTCAGAAGATTTGAAAAACTGCAATATTATGACAGCTTGATGCTGCAAAAAAAGTTTCAGTAGATAAGAGGGTAAGACAGAAAGAACTGTAGATAAAGTCATGAAGAAAAACGAGCAGAAAAGAGGAATAAGAAATAGTCTGTCAAACCTATCTTGGCATCTAGCAGTGAAATTTTCCTAGAATGGTTTATGCAATCAGTAAAAGGCCATTTCTTTTAACATACAATTTATCCTTCTCATTTGCAGAGGTTTCAAGCCCTTACAGTCTCTCATTACATTTCCACTCTCATAACTCACACGCCTTAAATGCAAGCTACATTAGTGTTAGATTTTTAAACAAGCTGAAAGCAAAGGACAAATGCTGAAACCATTAGGCTGAATTTGCCAACTACTCTGACAAATCACAAATTGCATAACACTACCAGCTACAGTTCCCTGCCTGCCTTAGGAAACCCTTTTAAGCTTTACAGCTGAGCTTCTAATTCACAGCCATGATGAGAAGATGACACATACACTGAGCAGGCAGGTCTTGACAGCCTGTTCCTTCAACTGTAGTGCATGGGTAGTACTCAACAACTTGGGGAATAGGTATCATGACTATAAATACATCTTTTGGAAATAGCAGAATTACTCACGTCTAAAAAAGGTTCTCTAAAATTTCAACACTCTCATTTTCTGCTAAATATTGGCATGTCTGTGGCTCAGTCTACTTCATTTTAATATCTGCTGATTCTGGTTCCAGTAAAAATAGAAATAAAATAAAATAAAATAATGTGAGCAAACACTTTATTTGGGAACCTTCATAACCTAAGACAACACAGTGAAGACCAAAGTAATAATTTACAATAAAATTGAGCTAACACTAATGCCTGCATTAACATTTTCCAAAATGAGGTATACACAATAACACACAAACTTATTCATAATAGGATCCAGAGCTTGAATGGTGGAAAGATAATATGAACCTGAAAATATCTGTATCTTCTCCCAGACTCTCGGATGTTATAAACTAGCATCAGTCTGAATTTGACTGATTAAAACCTGTTTAAAAAATGAATCTTCTCAAAAAAAAAAAAAAAAAAAAAAAAAAAAAAGTATTTTTTTAAACACGGCTGAATGAATAACAAATGTGGCCTTAATAAGGCAGACAGCATATTAACAGCTTTGCATGTCAAGGAAAAAAATGGAGCAGGTGGCAGGCTATAGCTGCTGAATAATCAAATTGATCTCATCAACAGTCGGTGGGCAAGAGCCAAGGAAACACGTTACTGTTGGCAACAGCAGAAACAAATTGTATGTTAAAACCGCATGCTGTTTTCAGGCAACATTTCCCTAATGGCAAAAATTTTAGTCAAAAGAAATAAAGATTTGTTTAACTAAGAGTCCTATAGAAAACTGAGTGGAAAGAAAATCACACTTCTCCTGGAAAATAGTAAAAACCCTTTCTCTTTTCTTCACAGAAAAAAAAAAATGTTATATGTAGTTAAGATGATCCTACTGAAAACTGAGCAAAAATTGCATCTTGTTCAACACATGTGCTGGCTTTCTCCTGGGAAAACATCATGGGAATCAAAACTGGGTATTTCAAAGCTTATTTCACAAATGTAAATGAAAATAATCTGGAATTGTAGGGGATTGTGAGAAAATAACCTATGACTACAAAAACTAATTAATTACAGAATTCCAGTGCAACTTTCCCTCTCCAAAGGAACTTGCAAGTATCTGACTTGACCCCAAATTAAAAAAAAAAAAAAAAAAAAAAAAGAGAGAGAGACAGAAAGGGAAAGCTGATGATAACAACAGCTTGAACTATTTGGTCTGTGTTTTTTGCTTTTGGTTTATTGATGGTTTTCTCTTGTTTTCCTTTTTTAGCTTAGCAAAACCTTTTCTTTTTTTAGTTTAGCAAAATCCCTTTCCTAAATCATAGCTCTATGTCATGAACAGCAAAACTCACATCATTGCTTTTCTAAAATAATGCATTTCAAATGGACCATGTTGGCCATGCCCGGTCTTCCTTATTCTCTCTTTGTGAGTGTTCAGTAAGTCAGCAGTTTTCCAAGACACTAGAAGGAACTGCAGAACAAAATAATATTTGCAGTTAAAAGCTTTCAAGATTTTGCTATCACAGATGTTCAGACGACTCCACTGTGAACTACACTGATTAGTTACAGAATGTCAGATAAAATTTCATTGTATCAGCAACTTGACTTTCTCTGCTCTAGTGTCAAAAACTGTTTAAGGATCTGTCCTTATTAAGTATTAATAGGTTTGTGCATCTGTCTTAAGTGGCTTGTCTATTTAACACACGAATCTACTTACAAGATATTTTCTCCCTGTTTATTTCCATCAGTTATTTTTTCCACCACTTATCATATATACTTCAAAAAAGCCTTTCTCCTTTTTTTATTTTTGTTTTCTTTTTTTGCTGTTGTTGTTTTGTTTTATTTTGTTTTGGGGAAACTCCTAGTTTAAAGAATTTTATCTGAGGTTTAAAAAGACCTAAGTGGGTATAAGTCAGAGAAACGCTCAAGTTTTAGGCTCCTGGATCCCATACTTGAAACCAAAGTTAAGCATCTAAACTGTCTCTGTAGTTTCCCAGCATTTCAGTTCAAGGGCTCAGAGAGACAGGAAGGTTTGACCAGCACAATTCTGACTATTGCAACACTCAGTTGGAAATAATAGGTCACATTTCAGGGTCTAGGACCATTTATGTGCTTACTTTTAAACAACCACAGTTAAAAATGCATGTAACCCTGGGCCTAGCAATGCAAACTGAAGAATTCCCACTCCTGTTTCTGTTCTCTGACCCCAGCTACGATCACTAGCAAGTACAAATACAAGTTATTCTGCATTATGGTTATACATAGAATTGTTAGGGATGCTGAACTAATTACAGAAACACTTGTCATAAGTACCATGGGCAGTATTTGAATACAGAGGCAGTAAGGAAGTTCATTCTTCAAATTCTACTTAATTTCCTAGTGTTTGCTAGAACAATACCTTATGATTCACCACTGAAAAAAAGGTTTCAATGCTATCTCACCATAAAAATATAAGATCAGTTTACCAATTAGTTTTCTCTGAATGAGGACCAATATTTAATTTCACAAAATATGAATAAATTGTTTCAGAACAAAAGAACTGGTGTGCAGCACAAAGGAGATTAATTACTAAAAACAATAGTAACTCTTGGCTATCAATCACAAATGCAGAAAAGTGAAGCAGTCTTGTGGGATTAAACTTCATCAACTTTCCCCAAATCCTTTCTAAAATACTGTATAAAATATTTGCATGTAGTTTTAAAACTCATTATCCCTAGGGCAAATTAAATGAAACTGCAATACATTTAGGACATCACTAAGATTCCTCGATCCGTCTTTTCCAAGCTCATATAATGCTTTATCTGTCCCTGGTACACATAGTCAAGAATAAGCTATGAGGACTTAAGAGGAAATATCTGAGAACAAGTTTTGTTTTGTTTTGTTTTTGTTTTTGTTTTTTCATGAGAAGTTTCCAGTATAAAATTAATTCCACACAGAGGCCAAGATTCACTAACTCTCAGATTCCATTATAAAATACCAGCGTGTATTATAAGTACAGGCTGAAGGACGTGGAATAGTAAAGAATGGGTAGTTAATGCTGTTTCCTGAGAAAATGCTTTTTTATCTGTGTATACCTATGGTTTGTTGCCTATTTCTGCAATTTTTATTGTATCGTATGGTCAAGTTTCTATTAAAAAGTGCAGAGATCATAATGTCTACTCACTTTACAGGGCATTTTAAATCAATTCCTCACAACATTAATTTAGCACTGCATTCATTAAAAAGTGCAGCTTCTACTTAACCTGAAGCCACACTAATGGGGACTTCAGGCAAATTGGCTTTTCTTTGCTCGCTGTCCCTTCCACAAGCTTTTTGGCTTGCAGGGCCTGTCATCTGCCCCACCGAGCCTCTTTTGCCACCCTTCTTCTCACTCTTCCCTGCAACAAAAACTCTTGCCAATTTTTTCATTTCAGTGATTATTTCACTTCTTCCTGTTAAAAAGAAGGCAAATCTCAGCACCCTCACTCTTAAATTATTAACCAGTTCACGTTGTGCCCTTCCTCTCCAAATGTCCCAAGGAAACCAGCCCTATCTGTCCTTGGAAGTTTCCATCCTTCATTTCAAGTCTTACAGTTTCCACCTTCCAGCAAGCTGTTTCACTTACCTCATCATTTTTTTCCTGGTTGAATTGTAATACCTGATCATTCAACACTTTCTGCCAGTAGTGACCTTTCAAACCTATCTGAACTATTTTTTTCCTTTATAAATCTCAAAATTCATTTTCTCATAGTTATTTCTCTCTCATTTTTTTCTGTCAACTCCTCCCTTCTCTCTCTTTTCCCCAGTGTTCCTTCTTTACCTCCTCTGCTTCTACGCATATAGTCAGTCTCCTATCAATCACTTTAATAACAATTTTTAAACTTATGGCCCATAAATCTCATTTCCTTTTGATGATACACGTTCTTTCTAGCAAACAGGTACTCTGTCATTTTACTTATGAGATAACCAAATCTCCTTCACGTCTTTCCTAGAACATAAAGCATAGCCATCATCATTCTTCTAATTCTATTTAAACCACTTCTAAACTTTCTTGTGTTTTTCTAGAGGAAACCCAGCATCCCTACCTTTATATCCATTTCAACAGATTAAACTTTTAACTTTCATATGTATTGGTGTGTATTGGTGTATTGGTGTATGGTGTATTGGTGTGAATATGTATGGTATTCTAGAAAGGATCAGATGGGGCCCACTCTTTCCCCAACTTTGGAAGGAAAAAAAAGAGATGGAAAAAAAAAAAGGACTTGAAAAGAGAGAAGTGGGCAAAAAAATAAGAGGTGAATGTTTAAAACAGTGTCTTTACCTCACCCTAGCCCATTTAGCCTCTGCAACATTCTCCCATGTCGCTTGAACGAGGCAGAAATTCAGCACTGCGGCCTCCCAATCGCAGTCCTGCTCCTGCAGCTATTCCTGCTTCTCCGAGGCGAGAGTCATCCTGAGATAGCTGCGGGGTGGGAAAGCAACTGCTGCTGGAGCTGTAGTGCATGAGCTTACTTCCCAGCTAGGTCCACTTCCACCTAATGCAACAGTCCACAGGCTTTACATAACTATCTTAATGTTACATCCCCAGGGAGAGCTATTAAAAGATCCTTCCTAAAGGCAAAGCCTTTCAGCAGATACATAAATATCTCTCAAGGTCACCAAGTTCACTCCGAAGAGCCGTCCTCTTCGTCTGAGATCCTGACCCCAGCGCAGTTCACGTGAGGACTTTCACTATTTTTGTTGCGATTCCCTTCCTACTGCCTCAAGTGCTCTAAGTGTAAGATCATTAGATTTGGAATTAGAGCTATTTTTTTTTTTTTTTTTAATCTAGGCTCAGTGTATATCGATGGCCAGGCTTTCTTTCAGCCTAGTCCTGCTCTTCGGCATCTCTTAACAGGACTACGTCACAGAGCAGATAAAACTTTATCCTTTTCTTATGGACTATAGTGAATTCTGGAACTCCTCATCCTTTCTAAAGGCAATGTTACCTGCCTCAGGAATGCCATTAGCACGGGAAGTAGCAGTCACTTCACTCTTTTCCACTAAAAGATATAAAAAATGGCCTCATATATGGAAAAAAAAAAAAAAAAGTATTGTTTTTAAGTTTAAAAAACATACTGCCATCACTATATCTTTAATACCCTTTCACAAACACCATAAAGTAAAGTTTGTCAATCCTATTTCACATATAAAGGAATCGAGAGCAGAAAGGTCAAATGATCTGACCAATGCCACGCAAAATACTAGTGTCAGGTGCTAGGTAAGTCTCAATCCATACATAAAATTTCTTCTCTGCACAAATCTATCCTAACTTCCATCCAGGGATTTTTCCTCCCTTTTTGAGTTTATACATTACCTCTAGTTATAGTTAAGCTATATCAATTGAAACTCCTAGTGAGCAATGATAAAGTCTATAATGTGCACACTTGAATCAACACTCAAATTACAATTTCCCTCCAAAGTGAAAAAAAAAAAAATGTTTAAGAGACTTTTCTAGCATTAGCCTCAAAGGTAACACATTTGAGAGCTACTGCTAGCGCTTTGGGTTTATGGCTTCCAGCAAGAGGTGTTTAATTAGGATGTCTCACACTTTTCTGTGTATGAAAATCCAATCACCACCTCTAACTCAAAGAATACAATCAAAGAATACCGCATCTCAGAATTTCCTGTTTTCCTCATGTCACCTCCACTCACTTGTGTGCGTCTTTTCTATAAAGAAAAAAATAACAAACTTAGCTTAGCTTGAATTTAGCACTTAAAAGAAAAAAAAAAAAGCTGTCTTCTTTCATTCCAGATGGAGCTACTTACTAAAAAATACCATGAAAATGAAATTGTGAAGTAGTACAAAACATTAATGAAGTGAAAAGTAGTACAAAACATTAAAATATTATTATTATAAAGAGAAACCAAGGCAGGCATGTCAAGAGTGTCACAGGTCGAGGATAGCGAAATGTAAAGATTGCAGCAGATGTGCCAGGTTGGACGCGGATCCAGCTCACTCAGCACCACAGCTCACCCGAGCAGCGCTCAGCAAACCCCAGATCCGGCACCGGGGAGGCTGCTCCTCCACCGGCACATTCAATGGCAGAAAGGGCTGAGGGAATTGTCAAAAATTCATAATCTTAATCTCTAATTTAAACATCTGAGCTGAAAATGAAAGACTAAAAAAAAAATGTTAAAAGCTTCCAATTTTATTAAAAGCTACAGAATGTTCCTTCCTTAAAATTCTGTTTGGACTGTATTTCTAAAGAATACTGCAAAAGAGATAACTGAAGTAACTTCTGTGAGTGCAAAGCCATTCTCTGTGGGCTTTACCCCAGACATACAAAACATGAAGATTTGGGAAATCAGACACTTCCACTAAATTAAACCAGAGCCAAATGTAATCACATACTCAGATGGTTTCAACAAACCAGAACCCAGGGCACAGGAAATTCTAAAAAACAGTAAATATCTTCATAAAGAGCAGGCAAGCAGTGACAACAGGGACCCCTCGTGCATCTTCTGCACTGTAGTTTATGCTAATATAACTATTTGGAGATTCGGTTTATGAAAGCCCATTCCTTGAGAGCGGAATAGAAGCATAGACCAGGTATATAGGGTAGAGGTCATACGAGATGAAAAAGGAGGAAATTTAACTTTATTTATTAAATCAAAAATTTAAACTGCATTTTAAGGGCTTTATTATTATGATTAGTCAAGATGCCACAACAGATTGCTATTGCTAATCTTGTGATACTTTGAACCCTAGGTCAGAGACTCAGGCCTGTTTTTCTCCGCTGTTACACTTCAATGCGTATCACATCCTCTCTAGGAACAGAGCAAAAGAGAAGCGCAGAATGCCCTAATACTGATCAGGGGGATGGGATGGCACTTTTTTCTTCTTGAGATTTATCTCAAGCTTATCAAGCTTGAGCTTAGGAGCTTATAAAGCTCACATAATAATTTTGAGGGATCTGGCTGATTTTTATTATTATTTTCCCTTCGGAAATGAAAATATTACCAGGTACAGACAGATGTGTAATGGTGACAAATATCAGCATAGCAAAGATTTCTTTTTGGATCTATCCGAACAGCTTTGACGCACGCCGAGGGTCATCAAACTGTATCCCTGCCCGCTACCTCCGCCTGGAGATGTGCCACTAAACCCCCAGTTCTCTGCCCCAATCTTTCCTGCCAACCAAACTGCACTCAAAAAGCTACAAAAAATAAAATAAAATAAAATAAAATAAAATAAAATAAAATAAAATAAAATAAAATAAAATAAAATAAACCACAAAGGTGGCCGCTTCTGTCAACTTGTAATTTTCTGCAGTTCCCATTCCAAGGGACGCTGTTTAGGGGAACCCAGCCGTGGCTCTCGATCCGTCAAGCACACCGTAACACTGTAATCACCCAGCAGAAATCAAGGGGTTGCTCACACACACGTGCGCTTGTTGGCAGGGTCGCAGCCTTGAGGATCCTTTCAACAGGGAGCAAAGGCAACAAGCGTAACCGATGGTCTACACCGTGTCCTAACAAACGTGCCGTGCAAAGGAGATTTACTTACACGCTTTGTGTGGGATCTTTACAGACACTGTACACCATGTAGATGGCAGAATATACCACTAAGTATGTCAAACTGAGCTTACAGAAAACAAACTGGAATCTATTTGCATAGCTCAGCTAAAATTGTATCCTAAATGATATGCCCATTTTACAAAACGTATGTTTAAAGAACATGAAAAAAAGAAAAAAGAATAAATCTATAATATAAATAGTTTCCACACAGTATGATTTTGGGGTAGAACATCCAGAAAGATGCCTTCTTTACTATAGTGTAATGTGGTTATTAATAATAATAACAATAATTAATGAATATTTATTTATGGCTCGCCCAGCTGACTCATTCATTGATTATTTCTTATTTTTTGTGTTTTTTACTTCATGAAAAAAAAACACAAGGAGTGAAAAAAAAAAAAAAAAAAAAAAGAAAGGATAAATTTGAAAGGAAAAATGGTAAGCAGAAAGCAAGCTTCATCTTCTGATAGTTTTACATTTGGGATTACCAGGCACCATTATGCAGTTCAGCCTAAAAGCCTTGTGCTCATCACTGTGCCAGATCACACACCAATAATCTCCTGAAATAGGAGCAGATCTTACAGAGATCTTGGCTACTACACAGAACTGCCACGGTGCCTCATTTCTGAGAACCAAGCAGAGAGGAGGATTTAACGCAGACACCTCATGGAGTTATCCGGGTGGTATCTCCCTTTTCCTACCTTCCATCTCCACCCTCACACAGTAATACCGAAGCAGACCGCCCGCTGCCAAAGCTGCCAAGTGCGCCCCAAGGTGGGGAAAGTCTGTCCTTCCCTGCCTCCTGCTTCGAGGGCGGCTGGCCTATCTTGGCTCGTGTTCAAGAAAAAGACTCAGATCTAGGCACAGCCACATCTGGGAAGAACTGGTCAGGGAACAAATTATGGAACGGAAAAAGGCCTTAAGAGGAAATTTGTATGCAGAACGAAGACACTATTTTCTGTTTTTTCATTTAAAAAAAAAAAAAGACCCAATTCCATTCTTCAAATTGTGTATTTGTTTGCCATTGCTCAAATTATAAAGGACTTTTTAAAATCCAGGCATCAGAAAGTTTTTCTGAACAGGTAAGGAGTCAATCAATCATTCTCAGTTTTGGATAACTTGAGATGCATACGGTTACAGTCAGCTCACCTAGACTCCTCCAACCATCATTCTCATTTGTATACATTAATAATAGGCTATACACTATGCATAAAATTACTTATGCAAGCAAATCACAAGAGAGAATGCCTAATGATTCAGGATATGAGGATATTTATGGAAATATCAATTTATGGAAGTATCAAAACAATTTCATTTACATTACTATTATTCTGTTCTGCCACTTGTCAACTCTAATAATTTTATAATCTGCATTTAGATATCTATCATCACTCGGCATATGAGGATTTTATATTTGCTGTAAGGATTCAATGAACTGCATGTGTTAATGTGCATACAATGCCTTGTCTATCTGAGATGACATATACATGTTAATGCATTTGCTTTTGAGATACTCTCAGCTGTTTAGTACTTAAAACAGTTTTATGAAATCTGCTTTTATAGTCACCTCTACAAACAAGTCATACTCTTATGCATATTAAAAATACTCCTTGCCAATCTGTCTTACCAAAGCGTTTTGTATTGTCAAGAAAACTATTATTTGTTACCACAGCAAATCTTATCAGGCTCATTATCAAATGTGGGACCTAATTTTGTATCTTTGCCACAGAAATCACTGTGGAATTGGGATGCAGTAACACAAAGCAAACCCTTTTTACACAGATGAAGCCTTCACATACTGGGACAGCAATGCTAGAAATCCCCAAAGACTAAGGGTTCAAACACAATATTACAGCACATCCTGCATTGCAGCCTAGTAAACAGCACAAACTGAGCTGAAGTGATTTCCCCTCAGTTATTTAAATCTCATTATATATGCCCTACTTAATTCCCCCTCCATTTCAATTGATACCAAACATGAAAAATCCTGTAAATAATTTAGTGTGAAAAAACATACAAGCTAATTAAAAGCTAAAACTCGAAACCCAAACACATTATAAATACATTTTTTTTTAGATAACTATTTTCTGTTTTTAAGCTGCCTTTCATTTTGTTTTGGAAACACAATGAGTTTTTGTAGTATTTTTTTATAGTATTTTTTCACTAGAGTAAAAATGTGCTTATAAAGAGCTCTTTAGGTTTCAGTTGCTTTGATTTTATGCTACCGATAAGGATTTTGTTTTATTTTATTTTATTTTATTTTATTTTATTTTATTTTATTTTATTTTATTTTAATTTTACTTTATCTTATTTTTGGAGGGGGGGTGGCTATTTAAACCAAAATTAAAAGAGTAAAACCTAAATGTTGTATTCTTAACCATGCAGTGTGATGTTCTGTAATTACACATTAAAGTAAATGTCATCATGCTTATGAGTCACTCTCCTTAACTGTGACATAGAGCACTTAAATGCCACCTTACAAGACATGCAAGGTCAAACCTGCAGACAGACTCTGGGTCCCTGGGAGAGCTCGGGGGACTGGGGGAAGCCCTTTCCATCAGCAGATCCATGTGCTTAATTTTTCCTTCTTACTCTTTCGCATAATTCGCAATTAAGTATTTTATCCCTCCTGTTCTCAAATGCATTATGAGCTGGGTTTCTACCCTTCCTTGCTCAGTGCCATGTACAGAGGTGGGACACAGCTCCAAAGACATTTGCAGAAAACAAGGTGATCCTTTATTCCTGGTCTTTGACCTTCCTTCCTCCTTTCAAGTGCACAGCCTTGAAATCTAATCACCAAACCTCTTTCTGAAGTATGAGAAATGAGTTGCAGTTTTGGATAAATAAAAGCATATTCAAGAAATTACCCCCAAATATATTCAAGGAACATTGCTCCAAACACTCCACGCTTGCTGAGCTGCCCCAGGAGCAAGATCCCTCTGGGGACAAAGCTCTTCTCAACCCTCTACCCTCTGCTATCCAAACCATTCACACACACGCACAGGAAACGGTGCCTCCGACTGTCTCACCTTCACGGCAAAGCACAGAAGTTGGCAACAGCCTGACTCTACAGTGTCAACACGAGCCTTGGATCTGCAGGGCGAGGAGAGACACCTACCGCTTTCTCGCTAGACAAGAGCTGCTTTGTAGCTTAATTAAAGCAGCAGCTGACAGTT
This sequence comes from Nothocercus julius, assembly GCA_013398735.1. Lineage (NCBI taxonomy): Eukaryota > Metazoa > Chordata > Aves > Tinamiformes > Tinamidae > Nothocercus > Nothocercus julius. Next base: position 2,626,277 of record VZSV01000088.1, read on the forward strand.
CAGGAGATGGGAATTGGCCTCTGCTGCTCCGTTTTGACAGCAGCCTCAGCCGAAATGCAATACCCAACGTGTGTGTGAAAACAGAGCAAAACGTGACACGAAACCTCCAGCCTCAGCGTTGCAGGATTTGCACTTGAACAGCCTGTCAAGTACAGGACTGTCTACTTAGCATATGCAAACAGAATCTTTTAACCGAAAAGAAGTATATTTTTAAAGAATGCTTGTAGTGAGCTTTGTAACTAGCATTAAACACCAAGAGAAGTGTTTCCAATTAGTAGATCGTGGCAACCTACTGTACTTCAGACCACTGTAAACTGTGCACACCGGGATTAAGTATCAACACAGCAGTAATTCAGCTATAATCCAAGTGGGTAATGAATCCTTTAACTTTTTTTTTTTTTTTTTCTCCTCCTTAATTCAAAAATTGTGGATTTGGGGTCTTAGTTTTTCTGAATCAAGAGTTTTTTCTGACAGGACAATAGTGTTGTCAAGAGATCGTTTCTCAGATCCACAATGGAACTGTTGGCCCCAAAAAGAACTAAAGGCAAAGGAGAAACGGAGAGTGTGAGGAAGAAAAGGGTAAAGCAAACCTTCCATGTAGAGCAGTTCAAAAGCAGCGGTCTCTTCCCCAGGGCATTTATTACAGAAATAAATCCGGACTTCCACTCACGCTCCTTGCTATGCAACGAGAAGAGACATTCCCCACTAGTTTCCATACAAAGATCGTGCTTGTCTAAAATTCTAGGCCTTCCAGGTGTGGCTAGGGGATGTTATGAAGGTGTGAAACTACAGAATATCTAATTAATTTTATTCCTTTTCTTTTCTCTTCCAGCTAGCTGGCACACCACAACACCTAAAAAACAGTTTTTATCTTTATATGCATTCTAGAAATTCTTTTGATGTTTCATCTTTTCCCCGCAAAAAAAATTCTGTGATATTCTAGGCAATATTTGCTCTCTGCTTGCCGTTAGGGGTGACTCCTGCAGCTCTGGCAAGCACGAAACACACAGCTTTGTTTTCCAGAAAGAGCAAAAGCAAAGAAGGCTGCAGACAAATCCGGCAAACCTGCCTGCTTTGGGAACCAGGGAGCTGACCGGAGCTCCCCATGAGGTCCAAGGGTCCATCCAAGGGCCATCCCACCTGCCAAATGACCCAGCAAACTCAGGGAATGTGCAAAAGGTGGATATATTGCCAGAACTACCCCATGGCATGGCACAGACACAGGAAATGAGAGTTTGCCTCTGCTTATTCCCTTCCCTTCAGCATTTCAGTTTCAAAGATAATTGGCTGCAAACTGTCAGCTCACTGCACAGTGCAACTCGGGATGCTCCGAAGCTGTCAGTGTGAGAAAGCGCAGACCTTACTGCCTGTTCTCTGCCTCCACGCAGCTCTACAAGCCCTAGGAATTAGCCTGGCTTTGAATGCCCAAGTGCACACAGGCACACGGGCTGTCGGCAGACACACGCTTCTGAACGCCGCGGATTTTTCTCACAACCAAGTTCCCTTTTCTGAGCACATGCAGATGGAGAATGAGGCCAGGGCGAGACTAAATCATAATAAATTCAGCATAATTGTGTGTTTTTCTTTTTCTTTTTTAGTGATAGATTTTGTTTATTAGGAATGCAGCTAAGGGCAAAAGTCATCATGAATCTCCATCCCCTGCTACATGTCATTTTGTAGCACAAAACCGTTCCATGGAAACGAAAATGCGAGACGGAAAGCGCTCGGCAATGCTGAGCACGTGCCCTCTTGCTCCTTCCTATTCAGCGAGCACTGTCAAAACAACGCATTCCCTGATGGGCTCGCATTCCGCATCGGGGCTCGTCCATGATTAAGATGTCCTAAACCTCCCAAGAGGGCAATCCATCATAACCCAAAGCAGTGCCCACACGGCAGCACCCACCAACAGCTGGGTTGACATGATGGCAGTGAGTGATGCATGAGCCGAGGTCACCCTCGATGGGCAGGACCAGGCCAGGGCTGCCCGTCAAGCCTTGGAGAGGAGAAAGTGCAGATGGGCTCCTGTTTCCTCGCTCCTAAGAGCATGAGGAAAATAGATCCTGGAGCTAATGACTCCACCAGCCCACGTGCCAGCGCAGCTCTTAGCAGTGGCTGCAGCTCTGAGTCAAGGAGAAACACCCCGGACATGCTCCAGTTACACCTTCATGAGGCCAAGCATGGGGATTATTTTGCAAGTGCCAAAGTGGTCTATTTCTGACATTTTTTTCCCTGCCATAGTTAGGAGAGTTATGCTTTAGCAACAAACATAGTTCTAAAGCAAAGCAAACTTACATTAACACATGTTTGGTTTTACTAGTCATTTTACTATCACAAATCTAGAAAAGCCACTGATGGGAAACTGCACCTCCAAAAAGAAAAGCAAATAACACAGTCAGTACGTGGCAAAAAAAGAAAAATGTCCAGTAGAAGTCTTATCTTAGTCTAATAAAGGCTACAAATTCTTGGAGTTCCAGGGAAAAGGAAATTTCATTAAGAAAGTCACTTCACATAGGAAGAAATTCCTATTATTCTGCTCCAGATTCTGTCATTTCCCAGCTGCTTCCACTCAGTGCTTTCCCTCCCCTTTCAGTTGTCTTTGTCCCATAACAAAGACGGTCTTTATTTCTTTACTTTCTTCTTTCCCACAAACAAAAAGAGGATTAAAAAAAAAAGGACAACACTGTGAAGACTATGTACAAGCTGGTTTGCAGGATCAATCTACTGTTCGATCCCTGTCATCTCTCCTCATGCATTTACTAACTTGGCTATTAATAACACATTTATAGACGCATGCAAAATCAAAAAGGAACTTGTGTTACTGTCTAGAGCAAAAAGCTCTCTTGGCTTGGACTCTCCCTGTGGTCCCTTGTTCCCACTCTCATGCAAGTCTGTAGGCCAACGAAACAGCTAGTTGGTCATGGTACTCCTGTCTGCCAAGTCAGCACTGGAGATGATTTTAACACACGTTGCTTTTAATGACTTTGAATATTCAGTTAAAAGGCTGAAAACATCTAAATGAGCCTGAATATTAACAGTACCATTTCCAGTGCTCAGGAAGTTACAGCTATGGAAATTGCACCTTGACATCTTTTTTTTTTTTCTCCCAACTTCACTTTTGTGTCCTGTGGACAAAGAATCCAAGTTCCCCCTCCAGCTGCAAACTAGCAAAATCCCAGTTTTCAGAAGTCACGAAAAAATCAGTAAGGTTTTGCCTTACTAAAAAGATACATACATTTACATATTTATTTCATTATTATTTCATTAATTATTATGGTTCTTTTTCATTTTGTTGTTGGATTCCTATTGTATATAACTGCAATTACAATGCAGTTTTAAAAAGAACTTATGTAAAAGATAGCGGAACACCGAGCTGCTTTTACCACAAATACTCAAGAGGAGAACTTTTAGCTGGCTTTACATGGACCTTTATCAAGGAAATGCCCTCCTCGTTGCTATGTCTATATTAGCAAATAACTCATATGGCAAGAGCCTGCATCTGTAGCAGGAGGAGTTGTTGGTGAGGTCCTCCAACCCCACCATATGTGTTGAGGATGGTGACTCTGAGCGGACTGCAGTCCAGTGGACTTAATGCCCATTCGAGGTTGGTCGGCACGAGATGTGCCCTAGACATTACTCCTTCTCTTTCTTACCACCTTTCTCTAACATTTGTTGATTTAGTCAGGACACATCATAGTTAAAAAGCTCCAACTCAAAATATTCATTGTTCATGATTTAACAGTGTTAGAATAATAACAATATTTAATTGCCCAATCAAGTACTCAAAGAATGGAGAAAAGAGCATAAAACTATTTGTTCCCTCATAGACCTCCACTATACACTGAGCAAGCTAGGTCTTTCTGGACAAAATAGTCCATAGCCCAGCCGCAAACATAAAAAATATCCAAACAAATATGTTTTCACCCATAAAATACTCTTCTTCAGGACTGAATTAAATGTTATGTACAATTCTCCCTGTGTCATTTTCAAATTTATTCACCATGCTGATACCATTTACCTTCTCTCTGCTCAGTAATCCATGTCTCCTAAAATTAAAATGAAATTTCAAGTTTGTCAGAAATGTCAATTAGATGTTATATGGTTTAAAATAAATAATTACCTAAGTGAAAACAAGCTAACAACCAAAAGTTTCACCATCAAAATTTGGAATATTTTCCTTAAAAAGGACAATGTATTATTTTCAATACCAGTAGAAGATTGAATACATACTTCATTATCTATCAAGCCTAAAAATAGGAGCTTTTCACCATTTTGAAGGTGATGTTTCTATACATCATTTAGTTTTAGCTATGCAAGGATGACAAATGTTATAAAAAGCTGTATATGGAACAGTACAAATCCTAGTATAGTTCATTTTTTTCTATATTGTTTTGCTATTAATTCTATCAATCTGAGTTCTTAGTAATTTGCAGTTTTGAAATGTGAGTAAAGCAGCAACCTCCAGATGACTTTCAGCTGATCAATGGTAAGCTTACATTTAAGCACAGGTATAAGTGATGGCAGGTTGCAATATAAGATAGGAAACAGAAAAAGAAAGATGTATATGTCTAGCTACACAGTACAGTGTTTCTGTGAGAGAAGGAAGAAAGGAAATTTGAGTACTAGTAGCTTGTATGTTCATTTGAAAAAGACTGACCTATAAAGAACCAGAAACCAATGGGCACTATGACAAAAAGTTCTAGATAAAAGTCTACAAACACGAGGCATCATCACTCTGCAAGAAGGCACAGGCATTGCCTAAATCTGACTCCTATCCCACATGTAGATCCCTAGTTTTGTTCAGTCCATGAAGATAAAGATTGTCTCTCTGTGACTACGACAAAAAGAGCACAAATCTCTGCTTTTCTTTAAGGATACAGATCAAGGGCAGAATTACAGTATTTAGGTCTTTTCTTGAGAATTTTCTGCATTTTGAGAGATTCACATCTCCTGACAGTTTAACTTTGATTCCAGATTTTCTGCTTTGTGAGTGTAAGAGGTAATATTGATCTATGCCTTCAAATGTTACTTGTCCCTAACGACATTTTGACATTTGTCATTAATCTGAGACCATTTGTCATTTTCTTCCACTAAAATGAGCCTGCCTCTGAACATTTCCTTTGTTGTTTTTAAGGTCTAAAATAACTATTGATTTATTGTCAACACATCATATCTTCTCTGTTAATGGAATCTATGGACGTTATCCTTCCTTACTCTTTTCTTTAATTGTCGTCTTTGGATGTTACAAAACAGACACACTATCTTAAGCTCAGCTCTGAAAAGCAGAGGACTGTTGTGATAACAATAACATCTATTTATTTTTCTTCTCCTATGTTTGTATTTGACATGTTTTTCCTTACGATGGCTAGTGCTCCCTACCAGGAGCAAGAAGAATTTCTCAAGACAGTTTTCCTTTCACATAACTTATATTTTTGATAAAATGTAAGAGGTACCTCTTCCTCACTCAGTTCCTGAGTAGTATCATTACTATGGTGGCTCCACAGCTATACACCACAGAGAAAAAGGGTGCTATAGTGTTAAAAAAAAAAAAAAAAAGCCAAAACAACAACAACAGAAGTACTCTTTTAGAAGTTCATTTGCTTCAGAACAAGGACTTTTAAAGCCAATGAAGAAACATTCCTGGAAAATCTTCTGGGTGGAACTCTATTTATCTGATACCACTGCTCTTTCTTGCAATATATTAAATTGTGATATATCAATATATTAGTACTTTCAGCCAAAGAATACTAAGCAATAATATTTATGCTACCTTTCACATTTGCTTTTTTTTTTCCTTTGATATGACATTAGCAGGATGCATATGATACTTGACCGATCTTTTTGGCTGTTTCATTTCTTTACATAAGGAAAGAAATGCAATTATCTTTCCGATCTTACAGAGTGTTTCCTGTAAATCACTAAGGATCAGAGTTGATGGGGAAATCCTTGTCCTGATACCTGAAAATCTTTTGTGTTTTAAAACAGTACCACTTCCCTCTCCTGTTCCCTCAAACACTCCTTTATTCCACTTGCAAGGCTTACATCTATCTATCGTTTTGAAAACCAAGTATTCTGCTAAATATCTTGAAGGGAGACAAGATAACGTCATCATGTCAAGAAACAGCCTGAATTCCCCAGCCTGCAAGGGAGTTGCAAGCATTTTACACTCAAATCGTAACTGGCAAGAGGGCATACTAAGCAGCAAAAACTTCTTCTACGGGCAACTTACTCCATAATGAACCATGACAGCCTTCACCTTTGAAATCATTACATTAAAACACGTTATTTAAAAAAAAAAAAAAAAAAAAAAAAACCCTCTAGAAAATAAATGTAATAATTCCAATTTCCAATCCGTACTTCAGATTGTGAAACAGAAACTCTTCGGATACATCGGACAGCAATAAAAGCACAGTCAGTTTTCCATATTCATGAAAAGCCTAGCTGAAAATATTCATGACATTCATCTTCAGGAAAATGTAAATCCTCCCTATTGAATTGTGCAGTATGCTATAAAGCAGAAAAGTAAAGGCTTGTCTTTTGGTGACAGTTCGTTCACCCAGTTTATGTGGGCAAACAGGTCTTTCTCCTGCCCTTCTCCCCAAATTAGGCTCTTCAGCCCTTGGTCTGTTCTCAGCTCCACGTGTGCAACTCTTGACTGGCAGCATCCTCCCTTCAAGCAGACACTCAGTGGAGTGATTTGAAGCCGTTAATGACTCTAAACTGCTCATAAATAAGTGTTACCCAATAACAGACCTCAAGGGGACCATTAAACACATTTTTTTTTTTTTTTTTTTTTAGTTTGCCTTGGGACTCCCTGCTGCCCAGCAAGTTCAGTTATCTCCTTATGCTCCTCCTATGCTCAACCATTAACACCTTAAAGACTCTGGAGGGTGCAGAGGGTGGTTAAAGGAATCTGCAGGAGGGTGAATAAAGGAATTGCTACCATTAACGCAGCAGTGATCCAAGCCCCATATGGTACCTCCATGTGGGGAGGCCTCAGACAGCCCCACACCCTTAGGTGCTGCTTGTGCGCTAGGGGAAAGGCCTTCCCACACACCTCCCCTCTGTCATACACAGAATTCATTGCTCCTACTCAGATGTTCAATGGCTAAATCTCCTACAGGAAACTCGGACACACGATCAGCTGCCATCCACAGTGAGTCTTTAAAGACAGGAAGATCTCAATTTAAAGCAGGCCAGAGAGCCTTGGTGACATCTCATCTCATGCACCTCTTCACTCAAGGCACTCCCAGACGACGCAAATGAGCAGATGCTGAAATGCATTAAAAATGTAAAGCTCTCCTTCCTATATCTTTACAAATATTGTATAAAAGAGAAATACTCCAGATCTGTTCTAAGATTACTGCTTACACTATTAATGGTTCCTATTAATTGCACTGATAATTCTTCATTCAATGGAAACTGCCGCTCTTCTGAACCTTGAGGAAAGGTACCAAGTCAATCTGACTCCTGCCAAATGTTCCTTGTGTTAGAAAATGTTCCCATTAGAAAGCAGAACAGAAGGTACCAGATAAAACTGGATTTTGCCACTGAAAAAGGTATTTCCATTATAAATGATAATGTTATCACAAGCGACCCAGCAACTTGGACCTCTAAGTTTTCTGTAAGGAGAAAAAAAAATGTATTTCTTTAACAGCAAAATCTCCCTGACACCTGTGTCTTAGTAGTAGCTGGAAGAAATTCGAGGTGACAGAAGCCAATTTTACTTCCACTTGGAAGATGAGTAATTAAAGCTAAATAAAGCTATATTATGGTATTATATTGATTACTTTTCCAAATCATAACATTTCACAAAGCAATTCTTACTGTTTACCCTTCCTCAAGTTCCTACACCAATGAATATAAATTTCAAGTCCTATTTGGTATAGTGGAATTTTGTGCATGTAAACTAGAACTAAAAGGCAACAACAGCAGCAGCAGCAAAGATGCCTTGATGTGTCCCTACTAATGCTTACTTTAACATGGGCTAGCTCTTTACCATGGCCTATTCTTGTTCTGTTATTCTGCATTCACATGACGGTCTTTACAAGGATCTGGTTTGGAGATCAGGTCATCAGGCATCTGTCGAGTGGACGATGGACACTGCATTTATCTTATTCCTCTCGGTGTTCTTTTAGCATACATGTGCTCTACAGATATTTCAGGAAATGCATTATCTTACAACCATCCCGGTGCCTCAAACGTTGCAACTTCTGCAAGCTTTTCCATACAAACCAGAACCAGTCCACCCTATAAAAATGGATCCAGATCTGTCAAACACTTCTCATGCTGTTTTAACTCAACATACATTTGAAGCTCATCCAAGCCTGTTTATTCTGCTGGAACATATTGACACTGTAACTTGTGGCATGAAACTGCAAATCACATTAGGAATGGCCATTAGGCTGGATAATAGATCAGTATCTTAAGAATGGCAGCCTATGTCCACCCCACAGCAAACCCTGCCGACTTGCTGGGCCTGCCAAGCGCAGCTTTCCCACAGCGGGCAGCGACAGTCAACCGAGGCGAGCCGACCGCTGCCAGGCCAGCCGCAAACCTCACGGTTTACAGTGAGGATGCTTTTCTCAGGAATGGGGAACGTAACCGTACTTTGCCTCTTTATAACTCAGGCCATACATAAATAAAGATGATGAAACAGATTTCAGAAGGAAGCAAGAAAAAGTCATTTTCCACAGTCAGAGTTGCAATACGGAGCTGTCTGAGTGACAGGAGCTCCCCAGAGCTCACATGCAACGAGTGCGGGATATTCACATAGTCCAAAAACACATTTCATATGTTACACTTTCTGAAGCTTCTTCACCAAGCTCTCCATTAAAGAAAGGTTTTATTTATTTTTATTTCTTTAGCTCCTCCCCATTCAACAGAAGTGTAGGCATATGTGTCCTTGGAGTCTATAGTACTTATATACACACACATTCACACTACTCCTTGAATCCTTTAAAGCAGATCTTGACCTCAGGAGGAGATACAGCGCTTAATCAATCATGCATTTTTTTTCAGAATATAAGACATGTTTGCCTGTTATCTGCAGAGAACATAACACACCCCTGATCCTGATTCCCTAGCAGGTTGTACTGTAAAATATATTTTTTTGTATTTTTACAGGTTTTATTTTTTATAGTTACAAAGAACAACTCCACATCCCCACTGTGTGATACAGTCTACTGTCTTATTTGATCTGAATACTGCACACAGTCTCTATTATAGTCACGAATGGCCTAATCCCCTCCATCGTGTTGGGTCACATCTCATTTGCTTCCGCCACATTCCTACTGGCACTGTTGCTTCTTTCTGCGGGTTTGGGTTAAGGAAATGGTTTTCTTGCTTAGCTGGAAATTGGTGTCAGTGTAATGAATTACTTGCAGTGCATTTGCTGAAGACAGTAATCTAGTAAGCCAGGTCTGTATCTTGCACATCTCGAGGCAAAAAAAAAAAAAAAAAAAAAAAAAACCAGAGCTAATTTCTGACTAACAAACACCGTATCGGTCCTTTGTGATTTTATATTCTCAGCAGGTTCTGCAGATAAAGCCCCCATTCTGAAGCATCTGTCAATACCTGAGGCTGCTGCAGAGCTGCTGCTATTTATTGGCTGGCCCCAGCCCTGAGAGGTCTCCAGGGAAGCTCGGATATCACAGCCTCATGTTAAAAACGCTACTGGAATGCCACCTTTCTGCTTGGCTGCAATATTAAAAAGCAATGCTGGGCCAGCTATTAAATAAGCTGCCAGATAATATAGAACACGTTGGGTTAGTGAAAAGATTCAACTTTGCGGGTTACACAGACTGTGAGCAATGGATGGGGAGAGGGTGATTTTTCAAAATTTAAATCACAAAAATATCCTACCACTTTTAATAAATGGAGAAGATGAAGAAGATGGCTCCATGGCCACTGCGTATCAGCCTTTATCCTGTATCTGAGCTTTACTGTGTTCGGTGCTCTAGCAGATTTTGTCCGCCAGCATTTCTATCAGATGTCATATTATGCAAAAATGCTGGCAGACATAGACTACCAGCACTAACTTTGCATAACTCCACCTGTCAGGATGCTCTTTGTTCCTTAGTCAAGGTTCACAGAATGCCTCCTGGATAGAAAAACACCGTCTTAAATGATATTAATACTGCAGCTAGACAGGCAGCCAACCTTCAGAAATGGGCAAATGAGCCATAGAAAACTGGAGTGATCTTTAGTATCAAAACTAGACTGAATGGGGTAATTTGGCATAGGATATCAAAGAATATTTGATTTCCTAGACATAAGTCCACACTTTGGTGTGCTGAAGACTGGGGATTAAAACCGCTCACAATTTTAAGATGGAATGTTTGCAAGCATTTGTTTTTGCGTGCACATACAAACATGAGGACTTTAGTTGTAAATTCCTTAAGACAGTTCTATACTCTATTAATGCACATTCTGAACAGTAATACAAAATAAATAATACCTCTCACATAAATCATACTCAGGTACTTTTCAAAGAGACAGGACTTTTGAACCAATATATCATTACCGTCTGCCTTGTCAACTCTTCTTATATCATGCATTATTTACCCACTAAACTATAGTGACAGTAGTGGAGATATAAAGCTGTTTTGAACCTCCAGCTGCCATCAATGCAAAATAGGTTGTATACCAAAGAAATATGAAGTATTATTTTTTTTTCTTTTTGCAGTTGAAGACATCCTATTGCACAGACGAATTTTAACGCTCAACATTTTGGTCATTCATTCACTTCTTCCGCTCAAAACATCAGAAAGTCTGAATGGCAGCACAGACGGGATTTCTTTCTTGGTACTACCTGTCATTATGGGGACCAATTTTGAATTTATGGATTGATTCAATATATTCTTATGATTACTACTATGAACTTAGTTTGATCTGTCCTTTAATTTATTAATTTTTCAGCATAAATCAGCCTCGGTGATGGGTTGTCAGCATAACCCAAGAGACATTTTTGATGTGTCTTGGATGCTAGCTCCAAGGCTAAGGAATTCCAGAAGGTCCTGTGCCACAGGCTCTGGGTGACCCTGCTTGAGCAGGGGGGTTGGACTAGATGAATTCCAGAGGTCCCTTCCAAACTAAACCATTCTGTGATTCTATGATTCTGTGAAGATGAGTGAAAGACGTTTCAATGTGGAATTGATTGTATCAAAGCTGTTGTGCAGCAGAGGAGAACAGACATGTACAAAGTTTCATACATGTGTGAGTTGACATGTAGGAGGAAAGACTAAGTGACCTGGGCCTGTTTAGACTGAGGAAGAGAGGATTGAAAGGGGATCTAACCAACATGTACAAATGCCTGAGGGGAGGGCGCAGATGTAAACAGGATGGGGCTAAACTCTTCTCGGGGGTGGCCAGTGACAGGACAAGGGGTAA
>VZSV01000088.1:2642684-2676972 GCA_013398735.1 Nothocercus julius
AGGCAGGTGCCCCCGTGCTCAGGAGCCAGCGCGGCCTCGACGGAAGCACCAGGGGCTGCCTGCCCTGCAACATCCCACCTCGTGTGCAGCCACCCCTCCGCTTGGGCCAGCACCGTTTCCCCTGCGCGGCTGTGGGGACAGAGGGCGCAGGCTGTACAGAAGGGCAGCCCCCAGCCTGTCTCGCACATGCACTTCCATTGCCTCTTTGCGTGCAGCCATGCAGCTGGAGCTCTTGCACTAGGTGCAAGGTGACACCCTAACCCCAATCCCAGCTACATTATCTGCACGTGTCCTCCCTGACAGTCACTGACACTGCCTGGAAAGAAACGGGAAGCTGGTAGGGGGCACAAAGACAGCCAAGCTGCAAGGAGAGTAACCGCTGGGCTTTGCTGTTGGAAGCATCTCAGCGTGGGCCTCCTTGGAGGCCAGAAGGAAAGAAAAAAGCAGGAAAGAAGAACAAAGGAGAGGCAACAGGAAAGAAAAGAAAGGGGAAAAGGATGGGTGAGAAAGAAGAAGGAGGAGAAGGAAGGGAGAAGAAACAAAAAAAGAGGAAAGAGACAAGGATGAGGAAAAAGTCCAACGTAAGGAGAACTTGAAAGCAAAGCAGCTGCAAGAAGAGCAAGGAATCCCAAAGAAAAGCAAGGGAAGAAAACCACTAGGAAGTGAGAAAGGAAACAGAAGCTTAGAAGGTAAAAGAATTGTTAAAAATATGGAAAAGTAGAAGGAAGAAAAATAAAAAAAGAGCAAGAAAAAGGAATCGTGGACAGAGAAGAAAGTAAAAAATGGAGACATAAAGAAAGAAAAAAAGGAAACAAAACAAAGGGATGACAACCCAAAGCGAATGCAATTTATCAAGCAAGCAGGAGTAAAGCAATTAGGAAAAAGGATAGCAAGAAAAAAGGAAACGATAATGGAAATGGATGGGGAAAAAAAGAAAGAGGAAACAAAAAATGGCAAGCAAAAAGGAAAGCAGAATAGAGAAAATAAAGCATGGAAATATGGAAGGCAGCAGGAAAGAAAGGAAAAAATACGAAAAAAAAAAAAAAAAAAAAAAAAGCAAAAAAAAAAAAAAGTGGGAATGAAAAGCAAGGAAAGAAACCAAAACAAGAACAAGAGAGAAAGGCCAGAATAGGAAAGGAGAGAAAAAGTTGAAAAAGGAAGAAACAAAAAGAAAAGGAAAGAGACAGAAAAGGAATATGAATGGAAAAGCAAGGAAAGGAAATGTCGTAAAGGATTGCAATTAAGAAAGTAAAAGCAAGAAAGAAGAGGAAAGGATAGAGAAAAGAGAACAGAGAAAGAAAAGAGAAAAGAGAATAAAAGAGAAAAGAGAATAAAGAGAAAAAAGGTGGCCGTGGGTAATCATGAAAGAAGCGGAGTGCGTGGCGAGGGGCAGATTCATATGTATCAGCAAAGTCCAGTTCACTCTAACGTCTGATCGGATGACTCTCTTAGAAGTTTGTGACTGAAAAAGTACAGATAATGAGTCGCACCTTTTCTTGGCAAATATGATTCTGTTATCTTCATTAGTAGTTTCTGATCACTTCTCCAGGAAAGGACCATGTAAATGCCTGTGAAGGAGAGCTTGTAGGGCTGCAAAGCTCACGGACTTAAAAACAAGAACAACAAGACTCAGCACTTTTTTCTTTTATTCCCACTACCTTTTTTTTTTTTTTTTTTTTTTTTTTTTTTTTTTTTTTTTTTTTTTTTTTTTTTTTATCCTGATAGGTCATATCTCAGCTTTCAGGATGTTGCCTTAAATACCTTTTCTTGGGAAATTAGTTAATTTATATCTCCTTCTTATAGAATCAGAATCATTGAATCCGTATGGTTGGAAAAGACCTTCAAGATCATCAAGTCTGATCGCAAACCCACCACCACCATGCCTGTGAACCCCTGTCCCTAGGTGCCTCACTGATACCTTTCTGAACAGTGCCAGGGACTGTGGCTTTACCACTCCCCGGGCAGCCTGTTCCAGTGCTTCACCACTCTTTCCGCCTAGAAATTTTTCCTAATATCTAACCTGAACCACCCCTGCAGCAACTGAGGCCATTTCCTCTTGGCCTGTTGGTAGTTATTTTGGAGAATGCCCCTGCCTCACTACAACCTCCTTTCAGGCAGCTGCAGAGAGCAGTAAGGTCTCCCCGGAGCCTCCTCTTCACCAGACCCACCTCCCTCATAAGCCGCTCCACATAAGCTTTGTGCTCCAGACTCTTCCTCACAAGGTCTCTGCTCCAGCTCCTTCACCACCTTCACTGCCCTTCTTTGCACAAGCTCCAGCACCTCAATGTCTCTCCTGTAGTGAGGGGCCTCAAACTGACCCCGGTATTCCAGGTGCGGCCTCAGCAGCGCCAAGTACAGGGGAATGATCACTTCCCTAGTCCTGCTGGCTGCACTGTTCCTGACACAGGCCAGGCTGCCGTCGGCTTTCTCGGCCACCTGGGCGCACTGCTGGCTCATGTTCAGCCAGCTGTCGACCAACACCCCCGATCCTTTTCTGCCACGCAGCTCTCCAGCCACTCTGCCCCAACCTGTAGCACTGCTGGGGGTTGTTGTGACCACAGTGCAGGACCCGCCTTTGGCCTCGTTGAACCTCAACATACAGTTGGCCTCAGCCCATCGATCCAGCCTGCCTAGATCCCTCTGCAGAGCCTTCCTACCGTCAAGCGGACCTACTCTTCCTTCCTGCTTGGTGTCATCTACAAATTCACTGAGGGTACACTCAGTCCTCTCACCCAGATCATCGATAAAGATATTAGAGGGCTGGCCCCAACAGTGACCCCGGGGGAACACCGCTCGTGTCCGGTTACCCGCTGGATTTAACTCCATTCACCACCACTTCCTGGGCCCGGCCATCCAGCCAGTCTTTCACCCAGCAAGGCGTAGGTCTGTCTAAGCCCTGAGCTGCCATTTCTCCAGGAGAAGGCAGTGGGAGAAGGTGTCAAAGACCCTACTACAGTATCAAATCCACAACATTGAACATATTCACACTATTGCCTTTAGACTTATTTTTCCAATGCGTTATTTAAGCTAAGAGATTTCCCAAGTAACGCTAAAAGCAATTTATATATAATCTCCTTATTATACAGCTCATTCATTCAAAATAATATAATTCACAATATTTTTCATAATATCATAATCACAAGAGCAACTGTTAATAACAATGTGAGAAAAAATACTTTGAATCTATAACTTTGTTGACTTTCAGAATTGCTAATAATTTTAGATCTTTATGCAGTAATTCTCTAAGCAATAGGGAATATAAGGCATTTTTAAGCAAAAAGTTTGCACAAAGTTGAAAGAAACCTTAAAAGAAAGCTCCACTTTGGCTGAGTGTTGTAATTCCATTTGTATCAGAATATTCCAGGCCAATTTTTCCAGTTTAACAATGTAAAATAATAACAAGGTATTGATACAATTGTAAGTAATCAGAGAGAAATACCTATCTCTTTTCCTTTCATATAATTTCCTTATTTAAATCTCATACTAAATTGTAGGTCTGGACACAGTCATGAGGCCCCTTCTTCAGGAATTCAGTGAATTTATTGAAATGTTAAAAAGATGAACACTTTTCTCCTTAATCCATTATTACCAGATAATAGATTAGGTAGCTGACTGAGGGAACAATGATCAGACTGGGTAATCAGCTAGAAAATTGTTAATTATTCATCTATATCTCAAATTTGTATTCATATTCTTTGCCTTGAGTGTAGGTTAGACCAAATATTGCCAGACCTGACCTGCCAGACCAGAACTGAGTTGCCTTCAACCCTAAATTATTCTGTGTTTCTAAGAAAGGCAAAGCTGTGTATGTCTCATGTAACTAAATATCTGAAGCTTCTGAGTAGATTCAAAGTTCAAAATACTTTATAGATGTTTCTTTTTTCATGATCAGACACTGCATTTCTATCTGAATGGATCTCTACATATTATACAAAACAGATTTCGAAATAGTCTCTTTGGGATATACAAAATAGAAATATTAGTCAAGTTTAAATAAATATCAAGGGTAAACACTGAAGACCATACAGCACTGGGGCAGAGAAGGCCTTCCTCAGGCCAGCTTTCTGGAAGGCCAACCCTGGTGACTATTGGCACATCAGACCTTAAAATGAGCACAATGTGGCTGGAAAACACAGTGCAAGTAACTTTCTGTTTTGTTGCTGCTGTTGTTTTTGATATTGAATATTTTGAATATTCTGCAAATTGTGATGTTAATGTGAACAGTTTTTAAAATGAGGAAGAATACGTGTGTAAAGAAAGCTGAAAGACATTTTACAAACCATTTTCAAGTCAGTATCTTGTTGGTATAAAATCTGTACGAGTTCTCAACTGTTTACTTGGTAGAGTTAAAACCACTTGGATTTCAACAACAACTCATCTGATGGTTAAATGAAAATAACATGGCTCTAGAAAAACACACCCCTCCCAATTTTATAGCAATGATTATTGTATTCAATAAAAGTTATTTTATATAGGGTGGAACCATCATCTTGCAGGACTCCAGCAAAAATCCTTTCCCAGTCATGCAAGTTTTAAAATTATAATTGTGCCAAACAGCAAATCCCGAGTCGTGGCAAGAAAGCAGTAGCTTTGGATTTGCCTGTTAGTATCTACAGCCCCATTTTCACATGCAGCAACTACCACCAAAGTCTTTGCTCTTCTCCCTGTGTGAAACACTGTTGTCTTCCACACTTTCGTATTTGTCAGCTAAGCTAGCACAGGCTAGGGAGCTCACTGCTAGGAAATACATGGTAGGAGTGAATATGGTTTGACAAATATATATTTTAATCAGTCAGCTGCTCAAATCCAGACCTTGGCAATGCTTAGGAGAATAATTACCAAAATGAGATGAAGCAAGACACTGTGCAAGTACTACAGGAACGTATGGTATGGTTTATGAAGCACGAAAGACCAAATTGAGATACTAGGGGAGGAAATTAGCCACGATAATTAATGACATTGTTCCAGAGCTCACGAAGCATGCGGAGGAGAATGGGTTTCAGCATAAATGCATTTTATCCATTAGATAGCTCTCCTATGCGTGCCTTCAGTTTTACATAGAGCATGTTTCCTTGGCAGGATGCCAGCTTTGAAAAGACTAACTGGAACTACGGCTTTAACAGCAGGTTTTGTGATAATATTAATCTTTTGGATAATTGTTTCCCAATAACATTGTACAGCAGGGCAAATGGCAATATTCTGTTGGATAAGGAAGACGTTTCTTTCTACAGGTGAGTACTATGCATTCATTTGGATAATTTTACAAGTATCTGTGTAGCAAACCTTAATGTAGAGGAATTAGTTATGAGGCAAGCTAAATTTTTCTTCACATGTTTTATTCTCATAAACAGATTGGAAGAAAATAACCCTGTCTGTGCAGGGTGTCTGGGAACAGAGGTGAACTATCCGTCGCCAGGATCAGTGTACTATCTACAGCAGGAGAGGAGCGTCCCTTGTTTCAAGTCCTGCCCTTGGTGAGATCCCACTACAGGTGACACTGCTCAGCCTTTGGGTTAAAACTATGTGTTTGAGTAAGGAAAAACAGGGTAAGATTGTGCACTTGAGCAGTTATTGCACTTGAGCAGTTGAGCAGTTGCCTCTTCAATAATTTTACACTCTAAATTAGTTCTATTTTTCCATCCATAGAAGGGATTAAGAAAAAGAAAAACCTCTCTCTAACCAAACATTTTTTCCTAAAGATACAAGAAGTTTTTTTTCTATGGTCTGATTAACATCACATCACACCTCTGAAACTGTTGCTGTCAAGCAGCTCTGTTAAAGAAAACGGTTTGCAGTTTTCTGGATATTTTGTTTATACAAGTTTTATGGTCTCGGAAGAGGAAGGAAGACGTGACTCCAGCCTATCCAAAAAGGACTGGAGTAAGACTGAAACTAGCTTTGTACAAAACAAGCATAGGGATTGGGAATCAGAAATTTAAGATTCCATATATGTTTTTAGCAGTGAGTTTTAGGGGACTTGTAAGAAGCCTTTTAATTTTTCTTTTTTGAGTTACATAAAAAAAGAAGGATTCTTTTTTTAAAAAAGAACTTTGAGTTAACCAGTTAAGCTTCATTTGTGGTAACGAGATAAACTAACTAATATCTGATAGCTTTTTGTGGCATAAACTGGGACTATTTAGAACAAGTAATATTATTTTTGATGATGAGGAGTTACTTCTATGATTAACTTTTGTCTTAAGTTTGTTTTTGTGTAGTGCTTTAATACCACTGAGATAGCCTGTTTAAAAGCACATATACTGTCTTGCCAACATTATCAAATTCATCAAATCTCAGGAAAAACGCTGATAGCTTTGACGATTGCCTCATTTGAGAGGCAGAACCAGCACTGCAGATGTAACAAGGTTCACAAAATAAGCTTAATAATGGCTTAATCAGAGACTCCTGCAATATTATGTAACCAGAACAAAGCAAAAATTGATATAGTAGTGTACTAAAGTGCCCCATTATAAATAAAACTCCTCATCACCGCAGGATTTTTATTCAGCTGTGATAAAACCAGACATACAATTCATCCTCGATAATTAAAAATGAAAGGGAAGATGATTCACTTTCTGAAAAAAGTAACATCCCTTGTCCACATTTTGTCCCCAAGCTATTGTTCTTCTGTTCCTTTATTATCCCATTAAATAATTCCATTTTCCTGGGTTGTTTCTAAACTTCCTCAGGCACTTGATGCTCTTCACAGCCTGTCATTACATGATACATTGCTCATTCGCTTTCTTTATTAAAAACAATTTTTTTTTTTTGTTATGAGCAAGGCGTGTGAGTGAAAGAGATTTAGCTTGATCTTAGTTATAATTGCTACTGATTAAAACAAAATGTTATATGGACTTTTAAATTTGGCTTTTCACTCCTTGATCTTTTATAATTGTATCTGAGTAAACTGGACAGAGAGCTGAGTAGTTAGAATTTAAATTTATCTTCATCTCAGTAAGATTCAGTGATATGAGGCTGATAAAACACTGGAAATACAAAACTAGTAAATAACATATGCTCATAGCGGGAAGAAATTGCCTATTAAGTTTAACTCTGAATGAAAGATTGTATCAATTAATTTAATTTTCCCATACTCCTTGACAATGATGCATAGCCTGCAACTGCCACGTCAGGAGATGCTCCTTAGGTGCTCTGTAATGCTCACGCAGTGAATTTTTTGCTAACAGTAACAGCTTCTCTTTTTTAGGAGAAACTCCTTTTTCTTGAACACAGCAGATGTGTACCACGACTGAGACATTCACCTGCCCCAGAGTATCATGGACAACCTTAAATTACAAAACCATGAACAGCTCCATAGCAGAGTCAGAATATGAAACCAGGAGCCCTGCTTGAGGATATCGCTTTGCTGTATCTTTTTTTTTCTTTCTACCTTTGGTCTATCACCTCTACAACTTAAAACAGCACCAGAACATATTAACATGAGCTCTCGGCATATACGGCATGATCAAAAGGGACTTTTGATCTTAAGCTGGTCCCATGTTACCAGAAATACCCAGCAGATTTTCAGCCCTGGTTCTACTGCTCAGGTTCAGTGTGTCCTTTAGAAAGGGTTTGTTGTATCCTCCAAAAACTTGTCAGGTTTTAAATGGAAAAATCGCGAAAGGGACATAATGCCCCTGTTAATAAAGCTGTTGTAAACCACAGGCAAACCACTGTAATCCCTGAGTTTTCAGTCTATACATCATGCTGTGTCCTGAAGCATAAAACATAACCCTAGTGAAGCTTCACTCTCCACAGGACTATGATGAGATCTGAGATAAGATCTTCTTTAATTGCATCCCTCATCCACCTGACACAAAAAAAAAAGTAATTTACAGATTAACTTTTGAAACTCTGTGTCATTGCTTCTAATTTCAATGAATTTCCATCCAAATTTTATATTAGTTTTATTTCTCACTAGTGTACTTGCAAGTAAGTCATCAGTGTTATCCACACACATATAACATCACTTCACAAAAGAGGATGAATCCTGGGCTGCCAATTATAATTTAGCCTACAAATTAGTGGTCCTGATGAGTACATGATACCTGGAGACTCTGTTTTGTTTTGTTTTTATTAATAATTCTCTCCTTTTTTATATCTGCCTATTTCCCTAGAAAGCCACTCTGCCTTTAAAGCACCTAAGCATCTCCCAAATAAACTTCCAGACACAATTGTAATAAATATTTATTGCTGAAACGTCTTACATTTATCTTGAGGAAGATAACACAGCTCATTTTATTAGTCAACTTTGGAATGCTTTACAACAGCTATTTAGACAAAAAAGACAAAACAACAACATCATCAACAACAAAACAGATTTAATAAAGACACACACACACACAAGTCTGATTTCAAAATAAAACCTAACATTGTATGACACCTCAGTGAGCCCTAGACCCTTCGCTATGTAAAATATGCTTATGAACAGAGACAAAGGAAAACGCAAGTCAAGGCTAAGTTGTCACATTAGAGAAGATAATTTTAGGGTTATTGCTATAAATTCAACTTACTATGCATTATTAGCAACTCAGAAAAGAGATCCCTGAGGGAAGAGATGATAAGAACTTATAAAAATATTGGTGGCACACAAAGAATGAGTAGAGGCTGGTTGATATCTGGCACTTCCAGTACAAGTTTACAGGGGCCAGTTCAAAACAAGGACAAGGAGATGCTTCTTCACATAACACAAACCGTAGACCTTGTCTTACATTATTGCCAGAACTAAAATTTTACATATGGTGAGAGCAGGCTAGATATATTCATGGAAAGCAAATCTACTGAGGGTTACTAATGCAATTAAAACCATCTGTGTCCAGGGAAATCCCTGGCTTGCAAACTGTTGGAGGCAAGGAGGCTACTCGCAGAAAATGCCGCTCCGTGTTCGCCCCGTTTGCATACCCGCTGCTAGGTATCCCATCTCCGCAATACTTCTAGAAATGGAGCTGGACAATGGGAAAAGCAGGTGTGATTTTTAGGAGGCGTTTTTAGCTTTTGGTGATTCTGACAGGTATTTTAGCATTTTCACTTTAGGGCGAGTCCTGTTTTACAAACAAGGACCAAGAATTCCGCTCCTCTCCTCCTCAGCAGGAGTTAGTTGTATTTCCCTCGTATCTAGACCTGACTGTTCTTATCAAAATGAACATATTGGATCCAAAACAAAACCTGTGTCACAGCTCCTCGCATCTGTTTGAAGGCATTATAACTAACAAAATGAGTGTATGGTATCACCTAAAAGGAAGCACATACACAGCTCAGCATTCATAAAGCACTGCCACAGGTGGCTAATAGAAAAAAATGTAAGAAATATGTGTAGCTATAAAACGATAAATTTCTTCTGCTTTAATAACTGAATTTTGATAGATTAAAAAAGAAAACGAATTTACAGCCACAGGTTAGGGGAGGTTAGGACTGCAAAACTTGGTCGAACCCTTCCATTAAGTATTGTTTATTTCTCATTTCAAAATGAACTTTTTTTGCCTTTATTTGAGGCTTAGTCTCCCCGTTCCTGTGAGGCATTTTACTAGAGCTTCTGAGAAGAAAACAAAGGACAAATAAAGCCAGAGTGTTTCCACATGATGCTGTGATACACAATTACATTCATTTGGGGACCAATAAAATCCTGCATTTATATTTTCTGGAAAACGGATTCCTTAGCTTTTTACAGACCAACTCAATTATTATAACCAGAGATACTTTAGCCTCTTCTGAAGTGCAAACACCTTTGACATAAAAAATGTAGCTACCTGCTACTTTCTGATACAGGAGCTATGCAGCAATCTCAGACACCGGAAAGACGCACGGAAGCAGGCACTTGTCTTAATTATATTATTTCCTACCAACAGTGGGGCTGCTTGGATCTGTCAGTTTAATACACATGCCATTTTGCATCTTCTTAAACAGGCAATTGCTTCAAACCACAGCAGGTCTGTTACCTAATTTCCTAGAGAGGTTCACATCTCAAAATATCTACCTGTACCTAAAGAAAACAAAACACAAGGCTAGAAATGGCTCTTACACTGGAGAGCAAAGCCAGGGGTAAGAGTCATCTCTGGTAATAACCTCAAGGCAGAGTGACTCCCAATTTGGTGTCTCGCTAGGTTATCACGCATCAGTCTTTTCTGGGTCAGTGAGGGCCGGTCACCACCCAGGAATTCTCTGTTTCCCAAACTCTCCCTGTCATTTCCGTCACTCACGAATAAGTATCTCCTTGGCTGTCTTGCCTTGTCTAACCTTGCCAACTTTTCAAGAATATGGGCTGCAGGAAGACCCATTAGAAACACCCAGCTCTCCAACTGGAGCATGGAAAGAAAATGTATGGTGTGAGCGAAGCACAACTCATCAACTGGGCACGTGGACTGGACAGCTCTGATTGGATTTGTTCTTTGTAATACACTGACGACACCATCATTAGTGTTCCTAATGGTCTCTTACTAGCCAAACTCGAGAATCCACATGCATACGTCATCTTTCGGACATATCACTGCTAGGACAAATGCTTTTTCTTGGAAGTCTTTTCTATCAGTTTCCCTGATCCTGTCACTTCCCAAGTCTCCTCCCATTGCTCTGACCTCTAGTACATCACATTTAACAGAACTTTGGCATTTTTATGCAGGATTTTTCTAGGGAATTATGCAGAACTCCGACTTTGAACCTGTTTGCTATGCACCCTGCAAAACTTATCTGCAGGCAAGATTATCCAGAGCTGCAAATTCCGCTATTTACACCAAATAGGCGGTTTGCAGACTTATTACTGCACAGCTGCTACTTAGGCAGACGGCATCGTCAGACAACTCCCCGCTGTCTGAATGACCGCGGCCCACCCGCCTGCATCCCACCGGTTATCGTTCATCCCAAGCCGCCGGGAAAAGCGGCTTCACTGCGGTTTCCTCCCGAAGCAGCAGCATCCAGCGGGGCCGGCGCCGCGCGCTCCGCTCCTGCAGCGCCACCTGCCGGGCGCGCCTGGGCGCCGCCGCCCGGAGTCCGCCACGGCCGCCCCGGGCAACTCACATAGATCATATATACACATATATATGTAACGGGGAGCACAGGACAAAAACCACTAGGGGTTCAGTCCACTAGGAAACCTTCTAATAAAGCAACAAACTTCATTATTATTATTTATTAACATCAGTAAATACGTACATATAGTGGCACCAAGTGCAGACAAATCCAGACCACAGCCGCTGTGTTCTGGATTTAAAACACGGATATGTGTTGCGCTCACCAAAGTGTTAAAATTAAAATACGCTCATTGCAAATTGCTCGGATAAATAGCCTCAGTTAGAAACTTTCCACCTAGGGCTAACAGGGCTACAATGCCTTTATCTCGGGAAGCAACAAGTTATTTTCGATTTCATACATTAAGCGATAATGTAGAATGGCAGAGAAGATTTCCTTTTTGAAAATTTAATGCAGTGAAATCCTTAAATATACATTCCACTTAAAAATAGTAAATTATTTTCAATTTTACTAGTCTTATCTCTCATGATTTTTTTTTTTTTCTTTTCTCGAGGACACTTCATTGCTAGCAGAATCTCGGCACGGATTTTATTTGAGACCCCCTTTTCAGTAAGTACTCCAACAATATCTGGTTATGTCTTTATGTGGAAGGAAAAATAAAACCTCATTTCTGGAGTAGGAATGAGCAGCAGTAGCACCGTTCTCTGCTCATCTCTCATCCAACAAGCACATAGTGGCGAAGGCTCGGACAGAGTAAAACTTAACCACGCATCCCTTTCCTTACCCCACAGTAATTCCAGCCTTTATTTTAGCACTTAAAACTTAACTTCCACTACATCATCCTAAAACATGAGTCCCTTCGGATTTCAGAGCATAATAAGAACTCTGACCATTGTCAGTGTATTACAGAATGAGGTGTACTTACAGAGTTGTTAAATATATAGTATTTTGAATCACTGCATGCAACAAGGAATAAGTGAAAGCCTTTCGAACAGCAGTGCAGGAAACACCATGTGCTTAACGTTACAGAGCGGGCTCCTTCTCATCTCCGTGCACAGCCCCAGAACAGGACAGCGTCGCTTACAACACCACTAGCTCAGTTAACACTAGCTGAGAGTTTGGCCATGCCTATGGGGAACAGGCAGTGTTTTTGTAATTCTCTTTTTCAGAACAGAGGTTCTAGGTGCCACGCATGACGTTCCAGCACTCCTCTGACTTCAGATTTGAAATTCAAGATTCGAAAATAACACACCCATTTACCCCGGCATTTACCCATGTGTACCTGGCAGATTACGCTGGCATTTACATCACACTTCAGTAGTGAAAACTGTGAACAATAGAATTTCTACGCATGGCCCAATCTTTTCACATCATAAGGGAGATTTTAAAAATTTCCTGAGCAAATTTTGTGGTATTTAAAATTTGTGCAAAGCAGTCCACCTCAATATGCTAAAAATTATTTAATTAAACTTAAAATAAAACCCAATTGTACACTGAAGCTTCTTTCAGTTAATAAGCATGACACACATAAAACTGTACTTCCCACCAACTGATCCCATCAGCCAGAATCAGCTGATAACACGGCTTTCAACAGCAGTGTGGCTGCTCCACTGATCTAAATCTGAATGCTGAACTACTGAACCCATTTCCTGGGGTAAATTTAGCTGTTCTTTCATGTTCCACTTCTCTTTGGTACTTGGATCATTTCTGCAGTATATAATTATACGAGTGCCGCTATACAGTACTTCCCATCTGAATGTCTCAACACGCTTCTCAGAATTAATTAATTTGGATTTGGAAATCCTCCATGACGCACATAGTCCGTTTTCTCAGAGGAGCAAAGGGAGTCACAGAGGGGGGAAGGACCCTGGAAAGGACCAGAATAGAAGCTCAGGTCTCCTGAAATCCTCCCCCCCCTTTTTTTTTTTTCTCATGGCCACCTCTCTTTGGAAATACTTGCAATTTATAAGCTGCTCAAGTTTAGCTTCTGGACATGTCAAGAAATACCTTGGTCCTGACAACAGTTGTATATGAAAGACACTTTTCCCTATGTATTTTTTAGCATAAAACTGAAATAAAAAATCCAAAATAGATCACCTAGAAACTTTCCACAGCAATCCTTTTGCTGTTTGTCCTAAATCAGCTATATAAACAGTAAAGAGCAACAGGGTTTGGACACACCAGACTGCCTCGCGCTGGCAGCAGTAGCTCGGCCTGCTGCCTGCACGGAAAGGAAGATGCTGGTTCCTTCGGGTTGCTGTTCACTGGAGTAAGGAACGCGGCAGGGCCCCGCAGCCGAGACACGGACACAGTTCCCAGCCCACCCTCCCTCTGATACAGCTGCAGTTCATACCGAGTGCAGCCGTTTCACTACCAGTCATTAGGATCCCTGGATTAGCATTTAAATGCCTAAATATAACAGCAGCACAGGAACACGAGGAAAGGTAGGAGAAACCGGAGTGTGCAGATGGACACCCTTAATTCAGGGATCTGAGCTAAACCTCTGACCCCTGCAGTGCATTTCTAAGTACAATGTCCCTCTCTTACAGCCATACAAGGGATTGTTAGTGAAAGATTCATCTGGTAGCTGGCGGGAGCTGCCCTGGGAGACGCACAGAGTGTTTAATGATGCTTGTGCCGTGCCGGAGAGACTCGGCAATTCCCAGGGAAAGGCGCTGGAGGAAGGAGCTTCAGCAACAGCTTTGTGCTCCTCTTTCAGGAATAAAAGGAAACTGCTTTTTGCGCCTTTCCTTGTCCACACCACCTTCCCCAGCTAGGAATTCACCTACAGCAGAACTTGCATTGCTCGCACACACACTTTAATTGTGAGGCCCGAGCGCTTAAAAGAGCCCGGACTCGAGTTCTCCGGGCAACCCAGCCCAAGGGTGGCTTTGCTACAACCCGGCTCTCGGGTGCAGGTTACTAGCAGCGAGCTGTGCAAATTCTGTGTATTCCAGCACCAGTGAGCGTTATCTAGGAAATGTATTTGAGGTAGACTCTGCTACCTCTCCAGTTCAAGCAGCCTTCAAGGACTTCAGCAGAGCGTCTCAGCCCTTTAAAGGAGCCAACAGAACCTCAGGTACCACAAATTACTTTTGTCACTTTAATTCCACCACCTCTTTAAAAAGCAATTCACAACATCTGCCTGGGTGAACAAAGCAGCAGTTGACCCCAGGAACAGACACTGTGTTTGCAGATTAAAACCTCTTTTTCCATGGCAGAAATCTGTCTGCAATGCGCAGCCTGCTTTGTCTCTCTCTTACACAGCCTCTAACCACTCTGTTTTTTAAACGTGTAACAGCATTGCTCACCATGAAAATTGTGAGCAACCACCACATATTCAGGAGACCACAGATATTTCCTATTCTAAGTAACAGTTTTATTTAAATAGAAAATTAAGCTGGCAAAATGACATTCTCCTGGAATTCACCTAAAAGTAATTACTGCATGGATGTTCTATTTACAAACATACTAAATGAAAATTTCTATTATAGAGGACCTCTATGTCTTCTGGCACCCAGAACTAACCAATACTATTTCTGATAACACCCATTACAGATTTATTAAAGCTCTATCATTGAAGTATTAAGTCTTGCTTGCTAGCATAGGTGTGCTGAAGTGTTACGGGATCACAGTATGTCCCAGTTACTACTTTGTCATGACTTGTTTTTGAAGAGAAAAGGCAAACTGAAAAGGCTGAGAGAGTATTTCCAAATGATCCAAATTTAGAATGAAAACTTTTTCAATATAAAATGAATTAACGCCATGGCATAGGTTAATTATATTACGGACATACCATAATACCATGGCATAGTTGTATAGTATAGTATATGTATACATACCATACCATGATTTGTATGGAAAAATTCTTCTGTTGATTTATAATTGATGCAGACTCTGTGTTTTTGATAGTCTCTGCATACTTTCGATAGACCCATTTTCCTCCACGTGCCTGCTCTCCACATCACTATCACTTCACAGCGGACGTACAGCATAGGCGATAGACTGTCTATTTTAAAGAGTTTATCGTCATGTTAGACAGGTTTGACTTCACAAGTGACCTAGAGAGCAGATTCTGTGCCTTGTGTGTTGGTAGGTACCGCCAGGACTCGTCCTTAGCTCTGCTGATAAACAGACTGCTTGCATAAACAAAAGCAGTAATCCCAATAATGATCCCTTCCGCTCCTTTACTACGTTCCCCAGAGGCTAGAAGGGACCATCAAAACAGCTGCAAAGGGGATGTTTGAAAGAGGGGAGGGTGGTTTGGAGCTGCCTCTGTACCACAATCTCTGCATCCTTAGCAGCATCACCGCTTTCCTGAACCAGGTTTGCTAGAAAAAAAAAAAAAAAAAAAAAAAAAAAAACAGAAACCAGAAAACTACAACCAGAGCCATTCTTTGGGTGCTGCTGACGGGAAACAAGCCTTTTGGTCAATTATCTGTGTTACAGTATCATCTGGAGATCCCCAAACACTTTCAGTCTAAACCAGAGCAAACACATGGCAAATGACACTGCCTACTGTGAAGTGCTTATTGTCTCAAAAAGGATGGAAAGCGAAATATAATTACCCAATTTTTCATCAGCATAAAGTGATTAAGTCAATTGGGTTAATCATGAAACACAGGATGTCTGGCAGAAAAGCAAATTGAACCCCATCACCAGAGGTCTTCACCAAAAGACTCCTGTTCCTGCACGCAGAGTCTTTCGTCGGTGACATTTCGAATCCCCTGGTTACTTCCAGTATTGTGGGGACGCTAACGCTTTTGAATTGAGAAGAGAGAATCAGCCAGAGCATCTCACACCGACGGATCCTTCTGCCGGTACAGCCCGTTGCGGTGGGAGAGACTCACTCACTGCGCCGCTTCCACAAATAAAGGCCTCCCGAGTTGTCATTCCTCAAACAGTAATTACACCATTTTTAAAGTGCAATTTAGAAGGCTTGCATACACAATTTCAGACTTCAAGGATCGTATTAGGGTAAAAAAGAAGTAATTTTGTTTTAAAAAACTAGAAGATAGTAAGTAATAGCTGCTGCTTTGATCTACCAATTTATTCAAGCTATCTGAAGTAGGAATTTTATCTTCGACTTACATCTCCCCTTCCTTGATACATCCACTACTGAAAACTTAATAAGAAAATTAATTAAAGTGAAATCAGCAGGCAAATTAGAAAGATTCACTGAATTCACCACATCAGTTGATGAGGCTACGACCAAACAGAAGCTACTTAATGAAGAAAGATATTGCTTGCAAAAATCTTTGTACCCTTTTTTTCTGAGAAAAAAAAAAAAAAAAAAACTTATGGCTTTCTACTGAAGCATTTACCAGTTATTTCAACATGATTAATGAAAAATGTATTTTCCTCCTCCGTTCCAATAAAAGTGACTACTCAAATGAAAGAGCTAAGTGGGACATTGCAGGGGCATGCCTAAAGCAAAGCACTCTTTCAGTGTAGCTTGTACATTGAGATAGCTGCTTCCTACATGGTGAATTACAATAAAGTCACCAGATCTCAATGCTGGGAAAGATGAAAAATAAAGCAGTTGGTACTGGAGGGCGATGCAATAAAAAACAAAGAAGAGCCTGATTTTCATTCTATCCTTTGCAAAAAAAAGCAAAGTGCTCACTTCTGCTCACCTCTGTTCCTGGCTGAAGGCTCTTTCAAGGCACGTTCTCTCTTCCAGGGACACAGGAGAGCTGGATCATCCCCACCTAATTCTAGATACACCCCACGGCATCACCCTCAACACACTCTGGCAGTTTTGCACCCACACACACCAGTATTCCCACCCATCTTAACCTCCCCCTGAAAATACCATTTAGCTTTGGTACTTGTACAGATTTTGTTAGTTTTGCAATATTAAATCAACCCATTCTCACTT
The DNA here is from genome assembly GCA_013398735.1 of Nothocercus julius. Classification (NCBI taxonomy): domain Eukaryota; kingdom Metazoa; phylum Chordata; class Aves; order Tinamiformes; family Tinamidae; genus Nothocercus; species Nothocercus julius. The sequence goes on from VZSV01000088.1 coordinate 2,659,525, forward strand.
CACTTTATTAGTACGTTAAGGCATAATAATGATCTGTCACTTTTTTTTCCTCCTTCATGATAAAAAGTCTTTGTTTCTGTTGGCATTACCCAGGCTTTCTCCTTCCTACACTGCAATTCAGAATATTAATCATCATATTTATCAATCTACATTTGCAGACCTGAATTGTGTTAGCTAAGTTACTGATGGGCTTTGTTCTGTCAAGTTTCCTTCTGCCCCTCTGTGATTTTAGGCCTTGAATGGTATTTGAAACCAAGTTTTGTAGCACATGCAAATTTAATGAACCTCCTGACTGCCTCCTTTTCCCAGATCATTAATGATGATGTTAAGCTAGGCCTAACTTAAAACCTGCCCTGTGATATTTTAATAGACACTTCTCTATAGTTTGACACTGCTGGCCGAATTTACTCCTGGTGTAAACAAAGGAAAAAATCACTGAGTTTGAAGAACCTGCACCAGTCTATGTAAGCAGTGAATCTGGCAATTAACCTTACTCGTTTTATAATGGCATGAGAATGTGTAAAGCCAACTGTAATTAATTTTGCAACTAAGGCTTCATGAGACACAGTATCTTAGGCATCACAACATCAAGTATATTACAGCTGCTACATACTGATTCCATCAATCTCACCAGAAAAAAAAAATATATATATACACATATATATAAGAGATTGTATTTGCAGTTGGAAATTCAGATTATTACCCTTTATATTATATGACATTTTATTTTCTGTTAGAAATTCAGATTATTACCCTCATTCCACACCCAGCAAACTTACAGAGATCACTCAGAATCCACTGCACTGGCTAGTCACTTTGACACTCTCTGTGCAAGTCTGCAGGGTTTCTGTTGATATTAGGTGATGTGACATCCTGCATTTCTACAAAAAAATATCTAAGAAAAAGTAGTAGAAGAAACCTGGCCAACTACCTCCCAGTTTCCTGTGCTCCATCCAGTGCCACTGACATGCAGAGCACTGTTATGCCAGGACTGACAATGAGACAGCAAAGCCACAGAGAGGACAGAGACGCATGGGGCGTTTTATGGTCCAAGGGGAGAATTACAGCCCAAATATCAGAGAAATAAGCTCCTTATATGGAAGGCACTGAACTATTTCATAGAGGATCCACAGCAGCCCATAGACAAAGGGGAAAGCTGCCATGGGATGAGGGGGTCATTCTTTTCTTTCCAGGCTTAGCTTTCAGGGATGCCGCTGCCATCGGGATAGATCACTGGGTCACTTGTGCAATCCGAGTGTGACTCCCATGTCTGGGCTCGCCCCAAAAGATCCAGACTCATCTCTCTGACTGCAAAGTGCCCCAAGCAGTCCCTCACCAATACTCAGCATTGCACAGCGATGAGAATGAGGGTATCTGCTTCGAATTTCTACTGTCTGCTTCTAATCCTTCTAATCGTTTCAAGTTTGTAGGAAACAAATGAATTTATTTTGTGCTCAGGGAAGGCACGAAGAGTGGATGTGATCCAGAAGCCTGGCGAACGGGGAACTCAGCCAAGCAGCGGGCAGCTCTCCGCCTTCGCACATCTTGCACGGATGCCCGTGTGCCGTCCGGCTCCGCCCTGCCCTGTGCAGCCTCAACAGCCAGACCCGCACTTGTCCCAAGTCTAACGGCTTTAACGTCTCCTCTCTGGCAGAAAGCAGAAGCGGATATCTAGACAGGGACATAAGCAAACAAGGATACTTCCCTATCTTCAGGATTTCTGCAGTCATGCAATCCCTGAGCTACACACGGTGCTTGGCTGTGCAAGAGCGTCGATGGGGTTTTCCTTATAAACTCACTTGTTACTCTTAACTGCAACCTGCAAGTACTTGCTGAGACCAACAGCCACGCTGTGTCAAAACCCTCTTCCTTTTTCCAAGACAGCCTCTTACCTGTGCTCTTATGATGGCCTCGATTTCATACGACAGCTCCTACTTCTTGCAGGGGAATAAACAGTCTGGTCGTACCATATTTACACAGTTCAGCCAAGGGATGGCTGGATGTGATCCCTCCAACGAGCAGTCAGAAGGCACCTGCAATCTTGGAATTAGCACAGGCCTAACAGTTTGCAGAGACCAAGTGATGTATAAAACTTAGTGTGAGGAAAGATGTCAACACATTACAAATATCGAGGAAAAATCCTCTTTATCTTCTTTCCTTCAAGAAAAACATTTTGGCCCTTGTGAGGATGGTAGCGAAGAAGACGTGGTAGCAGCAGTAAGCGGGGCTTCCACAGAAGCAAAGGGTCAGTTTTTCATGTTGTTGTTGACAAGGAACAGAAGTTATTTAATATGAAGAGAAATACAGGATAGATTTGCAGGTAGGAAAACCAGCTGCAATGCTGGGCAGTCACAGTATCCCCGTTTCAATTAGAAGAGGTTAAGCTCTAAAGTGCAGAGAGTTTCACTAAACACTAATTAAATAGTCCTGCCAGAGGGAAAAGGAAAATGAGCAATGAAATACAAGCATCGCCTGTGTCCTTTGTTATGCAGAGAGATTCATTTCTCGTATAATGCAAGGGTGTCTGTCTCAGTACAAAGCCACCGTCCAGCCCATTTGCAATTGTTTTGCAGCTTTTTTTGCTATTTTGCTATGTAAAAAGGAATAGAAATCATCCAGAAAAAAAGAAGGTATTTCCTATCTCACTTTACTAAATCTATAGTTTTCCTGAATATCAGGGAAATTCTCTTTTTTTTTTTTTTTTTAAACTGTTTCCTTTCTATATCACTGATCAAAACTTAATGTGCCAAGTTATAATAATTTCCTTGTGCTAACCCGTTTTACAGAGAGTTTCACACACAGCTTCACTGTTCCAAGCCTTCGATTTCCTGCAGGTCAGTGCCTGGGCCGCTCTGTTAGGAGCCCATCAATCCTCATCCCGGAGGCAGCGCACGCAGTGATCCGGACTCCTCTTTACACTGTTCTTCCGTCTCATTTCTAGTATTTTTTTAGCAATTTTGTTCTCTATGTTAATGAGAGCAGGGTTGGTCCCTAAATCCTTAGCCTTGTTTTTCACAGTCAGCTGAACTGCCAATTAGCGGTAATAGGACCTGGCAACATATCTGTTAGATGGACACATATAGCCCCTGATAGAGAGGCAGAGCACTAATTAATTTTAGAAAGGTCACTCCTGCCTGTCAGTTTTTCTTTAAGCTCTAGGTACGTCGAGACAGTCTTTATTTCAAATCAGATTGCTTGGAACATATTCAGTCTCAAACGCAAAACTGGAACATACAATTAATGCTGCTGTAGCTAAATCTGAACAAATATTGACTTTTCACTGTGTCGACAGGCCCAATTGCCAGATGGGATCCTTATTTTTGTTCGTCTTCTCCGCAAGTCCTGATTATGGATGGAACTGCCCTCGTCTGTTTGCGTTTCCTTTCATTTCTCTGTTCTGCTGCAATCTGCTGCAGCATTTGAACAGCAAAGACTTCAGGGGAATGCGTAAATCAAAACACGTAGCGAAAGGGAAAAAGCTTTTAATTAATATTTTGATAGGTTCTAGGAAAAAAAAATAGTTCTATCAGTACTGGGCTTTGAAAGGCTAACACAAACCTGAAATTTAAGACCCTTCACCACTTGCTGCACTTAGGGCTAATATAAGTGGAGGAATTAATAAGCTGGGTCTCTGAGACCCTGTTATCACTTTAAATAAACTATAAAATGTAGCTACTCATCTTTCACTGAGGAGTTTGTCAAGCTGTTTTAGGAAAAGACACCTTTAGTATTGTGGAGCTGTTGCTTTTAGCACGCTTTAAGACGTTTCTCTCCATGTGTTAAATGGCCCCTCTATATTTGCATCAGGAGGCCTTTCATCTCTTGCTGTTTTTGTTTTGGTGAAACTTTAAAGGCTTTGTTTGGACAACTGAGCTGAAAAAGTCCTCCTGACTTTACCAATAATCTGATTCAAAGACATTTTCCTCTTTTAACAGAGATGACTGTCAAAGGTCATGGGAAAAAAAAAAAAAAAAAAAGATAAAATTCTATCAACCATTATGGATTTTTTTTTTCTCTCAGTATTTTGCAACTTGGAAAACATATTTTAGTCCAACAACATTTTACACTGGAGTTATGACAGCTTTCAGAAAGCAGAAATGACACTATTACCTGCCAAAATGTATGAAATAAAATGCAGTATAAAATGTTAGAATTACTGTTAGTTTTTTAGAGGGCACATCTTCTCTCTTCCATGTACTACAGTACATAAAGTGACTTCCTTCTGGAAGCTGGTTATCTTAAATAATGTAAGTTTCACAACTAAAAGCAGTAAAAAAAGAAAAAAAGAAAAAAAGAAAAAACAAACCAAATCAAAAAAACCTCTAACACAAGTAAGAATAAAAGCTCATGCTTGTGTGTCAAGAAACGGGTCTGTAAAATCCTGCTTCAACAAAATACTTTTTTTTTTTTTTTAAACTTCAACTGTGTGGCAGTCTAATCTAATTCTGCTTTCAGATTTGGCAGAGGATATACATACAGAAATTTCAAGGACCTAGATTTCCCCCTCAGTGAACACCACTGCACAGTTTCATACTTGCAAGTAGAACTACCTGATCAGTCTCCTCCAGAATGTTGACTGTGCTGCCTTCAGTGGAAAAAGCAATTTTATAGCTGATAAATCCTGAAAACAGAACCTTGGTTTCTGATAAATGCCCACAGAGCTACAGATCAGAGAGACAATAAAATGCATAATCTGTATAACGTGTGGCATCAAAACTTAGTGTTCTCATGAAAAAATGAAGCTGTATATTGCTTTTCATCCAGTACAGATACCAAGCTGACAATAAAACCTTTCATAAGACCATATCCTAACAGAGATGTTGATGAGCTCCATGCTCTACAACATTTACAGCATAAACAGTTATACATGCATTGCAGAAGATACAAAACGCACTAAATACTAGTCCTGCGTGCTGAAAAAGTAATCTATATTTTGGCTTAATTAAAGTTTCCCTTCCATGTCATTCATCCTTTCTAGCACAAATGAAGAAGAAGAAAAAAAAAAAAAAACTCCAAATTTTATTTTTAAGTTGTTTGTTTATTTTTAATCTTCTCTACTGGATTCAGAGATAGTTCTATTTTTATGTTCTTTAAGGTACACAGAGGATTAGTGATCATCTAACCTCTATTCAGCAGTAAAGGTAAGCCTGTGTGCCAAAGAAGACAACTCCTTCTTTATCTTGGAAGATTTTGTGTCTGTGCATATGCCTATAGATGTGCATAAAACCCCTTGAGGGAATCTAACCCAGCCACATTTAGGTTTGCCCCATCAGAACCTTATAGATGTGGACGGCTTGGGTGAAGGGGGCAACGTTTCCCCCAGGGGTCATTCCACAGTCAAAGACGACATCTGCAACTAAAGACATCTTGAAGGAGACCCATTCTGGAGAAGGCAACTCCCTTGCTACGTTAGCTCTCCCAGCACCTTTAGCAAGCTCCCTACTTTGCCCAGCTGAGCACATCCTGCTTGCCCACCCATTTGGGAACCAGCTTGCAGAGAACCATGAAGTGCACAGCGGGTTTGGACTCTGTGGGCAGAGAATGTATGTCCCAAGAAATAATAGTAATAATAAAAAAGTTTATTTCCTAGGCAAAAACGCTATAAAAATTAAATGCTTAGTGAAAGGCAATAACATGTTGCTTTATTTGCATTTTTCATTCTGAAAAATCACAGAGGCTTTACTAACTATTAAAGAGAAACATCTGAAAACAAAACACAACAAAACAGATGTCGCTGCAAAACTAAAACTCCAAAGGCAAATGCTCAAAAGTCCTAAATTGCAAAGCTAAGTCTAAATGTGTCACTTGACAGCCCCCCCAGTGAAACACATCTGATGAACAGTATTTCACTCAACAGATAATTAGCTGGTAGAACTCACTGCACCAAATCAACACTGAACCAAGACCCGGGCATAATTCCAAAAGATATCAGGCATTCCTCTGTAGGTATCCGCATGGCCTTGTTCAGCAGAAACGCCCCATTAAACCATCCTGCACGGCAAGAAAATGCTACTCCAACTGCATGAAACTCAAACACAGAGCAAGGAAATGACTTGCCCCCCATCTAGTAGGAAACCTCTGGAAGAAATGGGAATTCTCAAATCTTCTGAGGACTCTAGGACACTGTGGAAATACAAAACTATTCATCACACATGCACAGGCAACAAAAGTACCTGAAGTTTTAGGGGTAAATGCTTAAATCAAAAACAGCAGCCAACAAACAAGCAAGAAAGTCCCAAAAAGGATCGAACATCAGCCATTCCTGATCTTCTCCCAGGCCCATGGAGTTAAGCCTGTGGGTCCCAAAGAAGCATCCTGCAGCCTCCATCCATCTGACTAGGCCACTTCCACGCAATCCTTTCATGAGGCCCTTGGTCCCCATGAAATGGGACTCCTGCTTGTGGCTGCTGCTGGGGACCCGCCTGATTCTGCACCATGGAACCGCCCCCACAGGCACAGGCGCCACGTGAAAACTCTGGGGTAGCTCTGGGGTCCTCTCACTGAGCAAATGAGAAAGAAGACTTTTCAAGGAATGACCAACGGATTTATTAAATATTACCTTTACTAACTTGCATGTATTATTTTTTTCATTTTTGATGTTGTTTTAAACTTCAGGTCTGATAACTCATAATAGCACTTTTGCAGAGCCAGGAGAAGATGAGGACAATCCTCACCCTTTACAATACAATAAAACTAAATAATCTGATAAGTAATACTGGATTTTATTATTGGATTATTACGCATTATTCTACTCACATTATTCCATTACACATCAGTCTACGCTAGCCTATTTCCCATCTGTAGATATTCTAGAATCTGGACTGCAACTTACTGTTAATTATCCTCTCCTTTTTGGGATCTAAATTGCAACCAGCTCTCTCAGCCAAGTCATCTCACCTTTCTTTGAATGTCAAGATTAATTGATAGTGAGCAAAATCAAATACATATATCTATGTATCCATATATCTATATTGATATCTATAGTTATATAAAATGTATGTACATCTGTATCTGTAGAGGGAATAATTCTGGGAAATTGCCTTTCTTTCTCTCTGCATCTGATTACCCATCCTTTTGGGAGAACTCAAAGATACTTTCATTACTGTTTTCTCCTTTAGGACGGGTTTTCTCATTTAGGATGGCCCAATGAAACCAAAGGGAAGCTAAAGATCAAATGGGGACTTAACCTCGCCTAAAGCAAGATGGATGCTCATGTTAAACTGGAACACAGCACTAACATAGTTCACAAATTATTCTGTATCACCACATTTGGTGTCTCATTTCTGCAGATACAACTGAGAGAACGCGCGGCTGAACGACAGAACATGCCGGGTTCCCAGCAAGGTTTGGCACCACACACGAGACAGCACGCTGGCACCGCGCCGGCAGCAGACTATGTTTAACAACTAATGATAGACATTACCACAGCCTTGACACTAAAAACACATATCTAGTGCCAGTCATTCTGTTGCCATTTAAATGCATATACATCTTGGGATGGTTTCCACCCATGGTGGCAGCCAAAATGCAATGAATAAAGAGGCTCCACTTTGTCGATAAATAAAAGCAAATGTGGGATGTACCTAAATGGATTTGACAGATTGTAGGAATCATTTAAAAATATAGGAGTACAACATAGAAATGTTAGCATTATCTGTAATGAGGACAAGAATTTATGAATTATATGCTATTTGCTCGCCCAGAAAAAAAACAGGAGAGAGGAAAGTGCCATAGATGTTCATGTCCTTCAGTTTACACAATGGTAAAATAACAATACCTTTGTGCTTAGTATTCATTTAATGCCTTTTCACTTGTAAAGCCTAGAGCTCTCTCAATATTCTCTGGATAAAGCACAGAGCAGTGAAGAAGCTTGTTTATTCTTACACAGAAAAAAGAAAAAAGAAAAAAGAAAAAAAAAAAAAAAAACAGCATGTAACCGAGAGTTGGAAAAAGATGTTGTCAACCATATCCCAACCTGCAGAAAAGCGATGAAGTTCATGCCCCCGTGGTTATCCCCTGAGATGTCCCTATCATTGCATCCTACTGAGCAATACTTGGCATCCTTCCTAATATCCACAGTAATCACCCCCTTCGTGTGGCAGGGTTATGGAAAGACACATACCAAAGAAGGCTCAGTCAGGAAGAGAGGAACCACTCGTGAAGAGTGGAATGAAAACAACAAACGTTTTTTACATATTACAAAAGGAGAAATTTTATTCTCATACTGGTAATGTGACTATTCATCACAGCTAGATGCTCTTATTTGAAAAAATAACCAAAACTTTCACCAGTGATGTCTACCATTTCAGAAGTTTGTCTTGAATTTGAATTATTTATTCCTTGAGATATATATATATAAGGTTATCTCATTTGACAACTAAGGAAAACAGAAATTGTGTAGCATAAATTCATATGGAAGAAAGGCTGCTTCAGGGAATTCCCATATTTTTAAGGCGCTACTATGCACGGTCTATGTCCTTGCTGCCTCGGAAGACAGAGCTAAGAGGGACGCTGTTCCCTCCTCTCCTCCAGTGTTATACCCTGTGTTGGACCGTTATCATCTACCACGAATAGCAAACAGAAAATACAACAGTAAGAGCCCCTTTTGTGAAGGACCTCAGCTCTTGAATACCCATATCAGTGATGATCATTACCCTTCTGTAGGCTCAGGACATAAGAATGCACTTTAAAACCATTTGGATATTTTTAAGGGTATCTGCTTCAATTACTGGAATGAAGGGAAAAAAAGAGAAAAAAGAAAAAAAAAAACAATTCTTGTTTCCTTTCTGTCATACTCAGAAATCCATCTATGACGTTATTATTAGTGTCACAAGCCCCTTTAATAATATATAGGGACTTCAAGCTTCAGTAATTCACACTACCTGAATTCACCAATGATTGCAGTGAAAAACAGTTTCTCACCCTGTAAAGACCTAGCTTTGAAAGGACAAATATCAGCACCTAGAACTGCACTTTAAAACAAGTAAAAAGCCAGAGAGACAGACAGACTAATTTCAGTGGCATGAATGTGTATTTCTCAGAATTCCTCCTCTAAAGTACCATTTCCCAGGACAAAAATAGCAGAGCAGTTAACAGGCTTAACTTCTTTTGTCTTGGATCTCATTTCTTAGAGATACAGATCTTACCTACTTAGAGATACGTCCTTAGTATCACGGCAGGATATAAATAAGTGCCTCCTATGTTACTTTTGGATAGACTCATAATATTAGTAAACACCGTATGTCTTACAGTTATTAAATGAGCTCCCACTGATTTTAAATTTCCTTAGCCTCATAAACTCTAGCTGACAGAGAAATTTAGTATTTTTTTAATTTCCAAAGCTGTATAATGAGTCCTGACCTAGCCCTCTCCTTTGTTTTCTCAAAATACCCTTCTCTTGGCTGACATCCCCTATACTTTCAGTTTCCCCCGAGCACTCAGGTGGGTACTTGCACACACCGGTAATACCACAGAGCACTGGTTTGCAGCTGCAAAGCCCAAGAGGCTCCATCTAGGTTTCCATGCAGTCCATATGAGCAAAGGAAGAGGAGAACAAAAGCAGTTTCACGCTGCGTTTCTGCTGCCTTTGACTAATCTGCAAGCCACCCACTTTAATGGCCCTTCATAAATAATTCAAATTCTAATTAAGCTGGAAGCCCCCTAACCTGGAGAGGAATAAAGAAAGGGTAGGGGCAGAGAGGGGACAAGAGCATACCTGGTATCAAGTGATGCCTGCAGCAGCTGAGCGGGGCCGGACGCACCTGCTCCAACAGCCTCTCTATGTTCCTCTAAAGAAAAAAGCCAAAGTGCACATGCAGCTGGAGCTGCAGCAATCGTTCTAGAATCTGTTCCTTTTCTGCCCACTTTCCCCCATGGCAAAGGTCTTTAAAATCCTTATTTCTGTGTGGACAGGCTAGGAAATAGAAAATCCTGCAAGGATGGAGAGGTGAGGCAGGAGCTGCAGCTCTCCCCTCCTGTGGGTAACACTCACGTCCCCTCACGTACAGAGGAGCCGGCAGATCCGTGCGGGATCATTAACTGTCGTCAGGTGATGGACACCTGACAGAAGGGATGTCCTGCAGCTCCTTTCCAACACAGGCCTCACTTTTCCGCTACACACATCAGCCACTAGCTACCTAGGGCTTCTTCCTCCTTCTTTTTTGGTTAAATAAAGATGCATCTGTCATGCAACAAGCTGGTCAAGCTAAAACTGACAGCAGCACGTAGACAGCTGAGTGATCTCCTCCTACCTACAACTATTTTTTTAATTGCAAGGAGGTCTCTCGATAGGCAGTGGAGCATCTGCTCATTAGCACTACAGCACTATTTCTCCTACCCCTCCTCCTTGCCAATCCTTTAACAACTATTCCTAAAGCATTTACAAATTGCAAACTCTCACTGACCTCTGGGGTTGCATTTGTACTGTGTGTGGTAATACATTTCTTTCTAAAAGTTCCTTCAAAAATAATGAGCAATCCAAGCCCACTATGGCTTCTGTCCAAAGGGAGATCCCTGAGATTTATTTTGAATGGCAGCTACTTGGTTTGTCTGGATCCCTTCCTGAAATACCATTATACACTGACACCATATAGAGTGCTCGTGCGCTTCCAGGTTTCTAATTTTAGAATTCGAGTTGTAGAATTGGGCCCACACTGCTAGATAGGCCAGGGCTCATTTTGTCAAACTGTCTTAATGGTATTTTATGCGAGATAATGATAAATTGCCACAATTTTATTACCTAATTAGTGATCAGAAGGGCATGGGGCCTGCCTACATTGCAGAATGCAACGCATTTCGTTCAAGAGACACAGCTGATCTGAGACGACGTGTTTTGATTTCTCTTATCTTACATCCAAATACTGTGATAGTCACTCAAAGCCACTGAAATACTCACGCTGGGCTTGTTTATTCTTTACCAGTCTCGTGGTACCCGTGGCCCATCCACCATCAGATCGCCTTCCGGTCACATCTCCTTGGGATTTCTGTGCAAGCAACACCAGGTTTTCCTGTCAACCGAGTACTAATCACCTGGCATTGGCATGACAGTGGCCAGACAGGGCTCACTGTGATGGAGTCAGGTGTTCACACCACACACAAGGACATCTTCAAATGCATTTCAAAATGTAGGGCACACTACAGGTTTCTGCCAGTTTCTGCATCACTTGGGGTGCCCCTGCATCCCACTTAAGATCACTGAAAATCAGGAACATGACAGAGAGGGTATGCTATAAAACTGAATTTATCCACACTGCCAGGAAAGTTACAACAAATCAGACGGACAATCCAATGGGTGGGTCTTCAGCTGCTTAAATATTAGGTGTCCAGTCCGAACTAGTTTTCCACTTTCTCATTATAGAAAGAAAAGGCACTTCCAGGTATTCCGTGTTAAAAGTTTTAGTCTGACTGACTAAAAATCAAACACACAAAAAGCAAGTAGTGTAATAGAAACTGCAGTTTCTGAGCTATCCCTACACGAAAAGGGTTTTATAGCCAAAGCCAACATCCTCCCAGGGCTCTCTGCAGCTTCAGGATTTTCCCTGTGCAAAGATTGTAGGGCCTTGCCCGTGAATTCAGGAGAATTAAAGTTCAGGTTGGCAGAACAGTACATGTTAACTGAGAGACGTCAGAGAACAGCAAGTAAATAAATTCTGTTTTTAAGCTGATGTGCCTGCTAAAGAATGTGCACTAAATTATGTGTGCTCACTAGAAAGCTGTTATAGTTCACTGGGAAGGTGTTAATGTCCACCTCCATCCTTGTCATAAGCCAAAAAACACATTCAAAAGAGTAAATACTCTTCTAAAACAAACAAACAAATTAACAAATTCCTCTGAAATCCACCCCCACATGCCTCATCTGATAATTTCTGTGTCCTTCTGGCAAGTTCACTAAACATCAAAATATTGAAGAAAAATGGGTTTTTCATCAGTTACTTCTTATGTCCATAAACAGTTCAGACTGCAAACTAGAAGGATTATGTAAACCTTAATTTTACTGCTAAAGTTCTTACTTAAATATGTAAACCTTAACTTTACTGCTAAAGTTCTCACTTAAATCTTATGTCTATTCTTTTTGCATAATGTTACAATAAATGTAGCCTGTAACTGGGGCACATTCTGCAGGATAGTCATGGCCTGTATATGTGAACTTTATCTGAGAATTGTTAAAGGAAATCCTAAAACCTATGTCATTAGCTGGGTAGTACCATACACATAAAGATCCCTTTTAGACTCAAAACCCGAGTTTTGTCTTTCAAGTGTGAAATCATATGACCTATTCTTATATATTGCTTCGAAGAGAAAAGACATGCAACTCTGAACTCAAACTAAAAAGAAATAACGGGCAGAGTTTGCAGCTCAGAGTCTGACTGTGAGATGGTGCCTTCTTTGCTGTGACAGCCACCTTCAAAGCTTCTGCAATCTGGAAAGCTCTTGCATGCCATGGACGGGAAGGCTGTTGAGGCAGGTACAAGACAAAGGCTTCCCTGCTAACTTCATCTTTCATAATTTAATTGGTAATTTTGGTAAGCTGAAGTAAAATCACTTATATTTTTATATTAAGTTCCAAGCTACGTATTCATAATGACACCTTCAGAATAAATAGGGAGCATTCTCTTACCCTCCTGATTCAATACTGGGTTTGCATTCTTACACTGAACAAAATGCTCTATCAATAATTCAAATAACAGAGTCTGCTGGGCATTAAATTAAAACCTAAAGAGTGAACAAGCATTGAAACTTAGCAAAATTGATTGGCACTGCATTAGCAATAGGATCACATTCTAGGGCATTGCTGTTGCCTTACTTTAACTGTAAGATACCATTCTTGTCTGCGATTAGGTGAACCCCGGGTCTTAGAAATACCTAATCTTCTCTACAGAGGTTTGTAAGATGTCAGTGATCACTGGCTATTACTGAAACAAGAATAATGACTGTTCCCAACCAGCCTTCCCCAAGAGCATCAAAAAATTCACAGAAAATATCCCGGTTTACTCTGCAGCATGAGCAGTCTTGCATGGCAGCAATTTCCCTTAATGCTTGAGGAGCTTGGCATACTGAATGCCTCTTCTTTATTAACAGAATAAAAAGTGTTATGACAGTCCATGCAGAAAGTGCAAAAATAAAGGACTGAAAGTTTAGGTAATGGCAAGAAAAATGTGATTAAGGGAACGCATTATATAGGAAAAAAATGGAAGGGAAAATTTTGAATCTAAAGGACAAGGAATAAAATCAAAGTGAAAAAATAATCTGGATGCAGCGATAAGGAAGTTACTACTAGTCTAGCCTGCTTTTGCAGGGAGGGACTTTTTTTTTGCTAAGGCTGCTCTTTGGCTCAATGAGATCACTAAGAACAACAGAACAGGGATGGTCACAGCAAAAATTTCAAGTGAAAGACCATGAATCAGCGAGGCCAATCTACATTTTTTTTTCTCTATTAATTCCCATATTTCCATTCAAATGCATCTAAGGGTTACTCTCTTCGGGGTATTTATTTATTTAAAAATTCTGACAAAATACAACTGGTCCTGAACAAGACTTTTATGGTGCTTTTTGCTAACAATTTGAAAAATGTCTTTCTTATCAATGAAAAATAATAAACCCTGTGTTTACTTGATCTTTTGAAAAGTAAATGTGTGCATTTATCACTCTTCTTAACAGCAAGTTGAAAGACAAGATTTAGGGCTTTGCATCTGTCGCATCTTGCCTTCAAAACTTCTTTGTACTTTCCTTCCTTTTTCCACGGGGATTTTGAACTTTTCCCTCCTAAAAAAACAGCAAATGAGACTAAAGAGACAGAGTTGTATCATATTACTGGGCTGGAAGGAGATGGACTGTCAGCCTAAAAGGGTAGTGGTCGATGGCTTGACATGTAGTTGGTTGGTAACAAGGAGTCAGCAGCGGGGCTGCTATTGCTCGTTACCCTCGCTGACACCTGCACGAGACACAGCACGTCCCCAGCAAGCGCCAAGGTGCTACTAACGCAGGCAGAGGGGCTGACGTTGAATGGCAAGAGCTTCGGTTCAGAGACCCTGAGGGCCTTGAGGACTAAGCCCGCAGAAACCTCCCATGGGAGAAGGCCAAGTTCTTCACCTGGGGTGGACAAATCCCACACGGCGGAACAGGCTGGGGACGACCAGCTGCACAGGAAAGGCCTTGGGTGCTCAGTTGAACACGAGCCAGCCCGGGGCCCTCACCAGGGGCAAGGTGCCAGGGGGGGTGAAGTTCTTACCCCCCTCCTCGGCTTCTGTGAGGCTGCAGCTGGAATATTGTATCCAACTTCAAGCTCCTCACCTGAAGAGGGATACTGAGAAATTAAGAAGAGTTCAGAAGAGGGATACAAAGCCGGTCACACACCTGGAGCGCATGGCTTAAGAGGAAAGGTTGTGGTTCTTTAGCCTACGACTTTGTTGATATCCTGCATCCGTGATCTGAGGTTACAGCCTTAAATCTGTAGAAGCTAAAGAGGCGGCAAGAGAAACAAAGGCCTAAATTAAGAGAAGACGCTCTCTCAAGTGTCAGTGATTTTCCACTGGTTTTAATTCTTTGACACTGAAGTTTTCCAGAATGTCCCCACACTGTGCAGAATAGGATTTTGGGACTATTCCTCCTGTTCATCAAGAAAATTAAACTAGTTTCACATACCTTGTTTGGTGTTTATTCATTAAGTCAAAATTAATTCTAAAATTAAAAGAACTGCTAAAATTTTGCTTATTTATGATTTCACTTAATCTTAAGTTCTCAGCCCAAAATGACAATATCCACATGCAATCACCTGTTTTCACAGAATTTCTGAAAACCTGGGCACTGGACACGCATCCCACAACGGACCAGGCACTCCTGTGAGCTGCAGCCACATCCAGCTGAACTCCAGGCCCACAGACTCCTTGCAGGTTTCACTCTAACCCAAAAGCAAATCTACTAAACCAGATTCTAATGCTGGAGAATCAAATACGAATTCAACAAAAATGTCTAAGGTAATCAGATTCAAGACTTGGGTTGAGCCAGCATTAGCTGTGGATCTAAAATGATATTTACTCTCTTCTGAATGAAAATGTTTCACTGCCAATTCAAACCAGTTAGCACTGTCTGGCTCTAAATGCTGCCCTTTCCCTTCCCTCCCTTCATCATATGCACTTTTATTATTTCAGGTTGATCTATCAGCTTGACAGTGGAAAAAACCTTGCCAAGCAACTGAACATGCATAGGGTAGATTTTTTTTTTTTTTATTATTGCCTAGTTACCTTATCCTAATATGCAGCACTGCACATTTCTTCATAGCAAATATTTTTATAACATGTCCTCCAAATAACCAGAAGTGAAACAAATGGTATCACAGAATAAAAAGTAAAGGTTTCTGTAGCGCAAATACAGTTCCGTAGCACAAAGCCCTTGCATCCGTTATTATTTTTAGATCCCCTTTCTTGTGCTTTCCAATGTCTTGCACAAAAGAACCAGAAGCAGTGGCACTGGCAGCACATTATTATCTCTTCTTGGGTTTGTTCCAATGCAGGTTGGCATATGACAGGGAACTTTTATTATCTCGCTTAAAGCCTGTAAAGAGAACATCTGTCTTCCACACACAAACCCCACCAGTGCTCCCTGCCTGAGCAGAGGGTCCGTGAGAATTGACAACTTGTCGAACTGAACTCATCGCTCGCGATGCCGCTGCCAGGCGTGCTCATGAGGGGAGCTTCTCGTCCCCCTCCCCGCAAGTCTTCAGCCAGCGTCAGCACCAGGAATGAGCAACCAACTCAGCTTGGTGGCGATTCCTCTGATTCCATTTCTCGTCTTCTTTTGTTCTCCCTCCTGCATTTTAATAAGGTCTCTGAAAAGATGCTAATCATTGGCTCTCAAATTCTGCTTTTGCGAACTTGCCATTTCTGCACTGATTTATTTCTCTTTCATATTACATTTGTATGTTTTCCAAAAGCAAATAGTGCTGGTAAATGCTTAATATATATTAATCAGTAGACAAATACTCAATCCAGTAGAGAATTTTGCGGGACACATTTGCAGCTTGACAGTGTCTCTAGCTCTCCTCATTAGTTTCAACAACGGGCTCTCAGCACCCCAGTGCACTCTCCACTGCCTCACAAATCGTAATAAATAATTAAAACAACAACAAAAAGTTTCCTCTTTAATTCAAAAATAGAATATATCCAGCTTTTTGATTCAAGGATCCAATTACTAATGAGATAATTATAAACATAAAGAGATCATCAAGCTGCTTTGAAAGTATTAACGTCCCCTGTACACACCCTTTAGTTTTTCCTGCATTTTATGGGCCAGATCATGAGCTGGAGTAAGTTGGTAAAGAAGCGTTAATTGAATTTGAACTTACCCTGATATTCATCAGCTAAAGGTCTGGCTCAGTAACTGTATCCCTGTAGAAGGTGTTCATGCAAACAATAAAAAAACAGGCTTTACTTACGGCAAGGAGTTAAACACTAGCACTACACACTGTTTTAGCCACCATGCAGGCAGCTCTCATTGGGGATGCCAATTAAGCTGTAATGTAAACCTTAGCACTTTAATTAAACATGAGACTTTACAAAGGACCTCCAGCAAGAGACTTGTAACTCTCCAAGCCACGTTCCGAAAGAGCAGTGGAGAATATAATACGTGTCTGGATGCTTCCCAGAACATCCCTAAGTCAACAAAGCCCCTTCTCACCCGAGTTGTGTTCAACACAAAGATCCTGCACAGGAGGAGAAGCCGGCGCGGCCCTCGTGTTCCACATTTCCTTCCCAGCTTGGCCGCTCGTCTGGAATGGACCAGCACAGCTGGTCACATAAGGTAGCACAGCACGTCCCCATCAGGCCGCTCTCTGCATCCAGGGTGGCTGCGATGAGCGGGATCGCTATCCCAGGCAGGGGTTCTCCGCGCGGGGCCCGTGGCCACGCAGCCCCTTCGTGCCCTCTCCGGCGAGACAAGCGCCATCTCGCAGCTTTAACCCTGCCATTTTCATCGAGAACCCGCAATTATCTCGCAAAAGCGACACTTCAGTCTGTTTAACTGACGAAAGGCCAAACGCTCTCGATGGCACAAAGTGACAAACCGCAGACAGCTCGGGCAATATCTCGTCAGAGCTGTTTCACATAAAGACCTGGTATTTAATGGCGTTTTCACGGTGCTGCAGGTTAATGCCCTTCTGTGACTCAAGCTCGGCACAACCATTTCACTTACTTAATCAGTTCTACTCTGTTCACTCTTTTACTACAGAACGACATGTCCAAAGCGCGTCCAGGTATTTTCTCGTAACGTCGCAGGAACCTTCACTGGAATGTTTTTATGGTCAGCAGTGAGAATGTCAGGTGAGATGTGTAGGATACCTAGAGTGACTAGTACTGTTTAAGGTCTCTTTATTAATAGAAAATTTCAATACTAATTCCTGGAGCATATCCTTTTCTTCTGGGGGTAAATAAGTAACATCCTATATAAATATGCATG
>VZSV01000088.1:2677257-2696793 GCA_013398735.1 Nothocercus julius
CAATTTCCTAAAGTGGGATTCATCTGTTTTGACTAAATCAAGTTACTCAAGTACCCTGGTCTTATAAAAGGTCCTCTGAGATCTTTAATAACCATAAGAATAAAAGACCTCATTTCTATAGTTTATTTGGGGGGGGGGAAAGAAAAAAAAAAAAAGAGGGGGAAAAAAAAGTTTCCAGAGAGTCTCCTCCTTCTTTTCAACTATGTAATTACATTATAAAATGGATTTTGTCGTAATAACTGATATTGATTCAGCAAGAACATACTATTTTACATGTTGGAATTGCCTCAGATTGCATTTCATCAGACTGCGAACAAGGACCAAAGCCATACAGTAGGTTTGGACAATACAACACAAGCACTTCTTTAACACAGCAGTCCTTAAGGAAATCAGTTAGAATTTAATTATTTTCAGTGTTACTTTGCCAAGGCTTTTACTCTAATGTCTCTGCCATCCACCACCATCATGTCTCACCTTTGACAGAAGTAAAAATAGTCAGTACAGACTGTATCAAAAACTAATATTCAACAATCTAATGTTCGAGTTGATTAATGCTTAAGTTTCCATATGCTCAAACAAATCAAACAAATCAAACACGACTTTATAAGCCTGACAATCATCCATGACCCAAAACAACACAGAAGGTCCACCTACCGAAAGAATACTACACTTTCTGGCACACTTATGCTCTTCCTACAATCTACAAATACAGTGTGTTCCTCAGCTTTTGACCTATAATACTACCCCATCAGTATTTTTCCCCTCTTTTCAATTTCCAGCCACTTACTGGAGGACAGAGCGGATGAAGAAAGGGAAGTGAACAGGAAAGGTGAGATTCAGCTGACCAGTGGCTCCATACTTGATCCAGACTTTTGTCATCTCAAGAAGGGATCTAAACTTCATCAAATGACTTACAAATGGTCCTTTCTTTCCATTGCCTGTAAAGTTTGCTTAGATAACTACCTTTATGTAGATGTCTGCACTACAGAAACCTAAATTTTATTAGATGAAACGGTGCGATCCAAGTTCTAATCTTCCCAGGAAGCAAGGCTCTAAATTGTCATTTATGCTCTAAATTCTCATCTCCAGCAAGAAGGGTTATTCAAGTAACCCTTGATAAAGAAAAGACAAGCAGAAATCCCGCTATTTGGTCTTGATGAATAGGATGAACATTAAAACAGATATTCATGTTCATATTAACTGTATGCTTTAACCGTTCAGGGATGTATCTGTGAGCACAAACTAGTTCAGTTTTATACTTCAAAAAATTCCAGAAAACCTGAAACCAGTTCACAGTGTAAACATAAAAGACAGACAGACGTAAGACTTGCTAGAGTTTCCATTGCCCACTGATGGTGTTTTGTATCTCCAGGACATTTTTAGCATCTTTCTGGGATTCTGTTTCTTTAAATTTTCATCTCTAAGTGAAGTAAAACTTTGTTTCCTTGAATTCAGAAAAAAAAAAAAAAAAAAAAAAAAAGTGAATGCAAGAAACAATCCCGAGCAATTATGTTTTGCCCACAAGCTGGTCTGCCTTGAGGGACCAATATGCCCACTGATATGAAATATCAAATCAGGGTAACATTTATCTCTAGCATCTGTAGTCTTACAGTCCTCCCTTCAGAAATCAATAGAGACCACAACATTACAATGTTTAATATTTTACTGCTTTTTCCAGTACCCATTTTCTCAGCTTTTAGAGAGCTACTAGCTATAAATATGCATAATACAGTTAAACCAACAAAGGATTTAGAGAACTGTTAAAGAAATATTTTAGGCTTTTGGTATAACCTCTAGTAGAGGACTTAGTCAGGAGCTCTGCCTAGTAGATGGCAAATTCGGCTTGCAGTTCTTACCTTGTCAAGATTTACTTCCCCTTCAGAATATGTTCACTGAAAGAAAGTGCTTGTTGGGTGTCTGCTCTCTCTTGATAAAGAGGTCAAAATTAATTAATGTGCCAGGGGCTAACATACTGTTTAAATTAATGAGATTTACTGTTCCACCAATTAAGGATAGCAATGCCACCTATTTTGTCTCCTTTCATGACAGATTGAGGCTGTGTTCAGAATATATTTGGTTAGATCTAGTGTTCAGCTTTATCAAATTATGGTGAACTACAGCAAAAATCCATAAGCTACAGAGAAGGTGTACTTTTCTCCCCAATTTCGAGGTGGAAAACGTCAATACAGGGAATCCCTTCCTGGCACTTCCACCCTCCACATCGGAGGTGACAATCAGCCCGGTAAGTCAGTGCGTGTTGTGTGTCCCCTTGTCTTTCGGACATACAAAGTGTAGTTTGTTTGTATCAGATTTTCAACCCACATCAACTGCTCACACTTTAAGTTCAACAGAATTGTCGGGTAATTCTACTGGTTACTAATTAGCAGGTAAGGCATCACGCAGCCCTCTCCCTGCGTCACAATAGAAATTATTTAATAGTCTATTCTTGCTCCTCTTCTGACTCTCCGACATTCATGCACCAAGTCTGCTTTCTTCCCAGGCCCAAGACCCCACTCCAAATCATAAAAGGTTTACAGCTGCAATGAAAAGTTAATAAAGCATCCTTTACTGATCAATTCTAAAAGTCAGAACAAGAGGATCAAGAGGACTATAAACATGGACAAAATAATCTCTATCATGCTCTCTTCTTTTCTCCCCTCTTTTTGTATCTGCCTGTTTGAAGTTTCACCTTGCTCTCCTTGCACACAACTCAGGTGCTGCTTCTACCTGAACCCACCTCTGCTGTTTATCTGCTCCTGTAGTTTCTGCTGTATTTTCAGTCTGTATTGGTTTTGGCTTGTCTTTTGTTCATCTCCCTTTACAGCAGTTTGCAGACCCCTGAGACAGATTTGGCATACATATTTAAACAGACACTGATATATAAAAATATTGTTGTTTAAGAATCAAGTGTTATTTTGCTAATCTTTTTTGTTACTTTTAGTTTCACAAAAAAAAAAAAAAAAAAAAAAAAAAAAAAGACTACAGATTAAATTCCTGTAGAGAACAAAAGGACATTGTGTGGTGTTTTTCCATAATTTCTTTAACTGACATCTTACTGTTGCTTTAATTATCTGAATGCATTTCATTCCTTCTTAATGACAGTGCTGCTCCTGGATTCTCATGAGCAGAAGGTAAACAAATTGCCTCAAAGTCTCTGATATTGTAACAAAGGCTCCTTCTTTCCCAGAAATAAGATTTTTTCAGTAATGCAAGATTCAAGGTTTTCCTTGTTAAAAGTAAACATGATTTGTCACAATGATAACGACTTTGTTTTGTTTTTCATCAATTAGCAGCTTCTGCTATAAAAAGCTTTCAGAAACCACAAAAAATCATTCGATGCCATTTTCACAGGAGGGCAAATTACTATTCCTTCTTCACAATACATCATTTAATAAACTCATGCCCAACACAGAGAAAAATAATCCATGTCCGCACTTAGGGGAACGTGTGGTTTCACCTCTCCATTCTCTAAAATAAAGAGAAACATCGAAATGGTAACATTAGCTTCTCTTTCCCCTGTATCCACTCTGGAAAGTTCTTTAGCACGGTAGGAAAAGTGCAAGTGGTACACGACTCCCCAGGCTGCCGATTACCCAAATGTGTGTTATCAAAGCAATAGGGGGAAAAAAAAAAGGCCAGAGATCCAATTTCTTGGATCAACTTCCTTGAGGTTTTCAAAGAGAATGACAGTTTGCAAGCAGTGCAGTAGCAAAACGGTGGTCACTGCTGGAATAAAAGAGAATGATCCACAAGGCAGATGAGTGAGAAGCAGTTAAGTTGTAAAGAAATTTAGAAGGATCATTCTTTCTGCTGAGGAAGAAGAGATAGCACCAGTGGGCCTGAAAGACAGCAAAATGAATCTTCATTCCAGCAGCGCCCATTTTCCAGTGGATACAGCAGAAAATCACATTCCTAGCTTAGACTAGACAACTGGCTTTTATACAACGTAAGCAAAATGAATCATATGCCGTGTTTTCTCAATCTCGCATACTGCGCTGAACAGGCGGCATCTAATAAATAATACAAAGTGTTCCAAGGGAGAGCAGCATATAGGGAATGCTAAAAATAATGAACCTGTCTGTGGCATGTCTTGTGTTTCTGGGAATCACACTCGGAGGCAACTCCAGGGGCAGTGCATAGGGCACGCAGGTCACTTGGGCTCCGCAACAAGGAAGAGCTTCAGCAGGAGCACAAACCAAGACAGTGGTAGCACTGCTGACATAGCAGGGAGGGCAAACCAAGGCAGCAGGATCACAGCTTTGGAGCAGTCGACAAGCCGTTGCCTATGGAATTTGTTTGCTGACCATAGAGGTTTCCCATTGTTCCATTTTTATCACAGCCTCTACAACCACACATAATCGCCTGAAAAAAATTCACAGCTGAGACTGTTATTCCATTATAATACTGAAAAGACTAGACTCTGCAACAACCCAAACCATTTAATGACATTTTTTAACTACAATAGCCTTTAATCTTTGTACTTCTGTGTCCATTATTTTAGTTTAGACAGCTGCACTTCCCATGTATTAATGACTTACAAGATTAGCTAGACTTGAATTGAAGTTTTTATTCGTGGCATAGAAGACTTTTTTGCAGTTCAGAAATCCCACTGGTACATGCTGATGTCAACATCAATCCCTCCAAACACACTGCTCACAGGGACCTAATGAAAACTTCGCTCCATCAACACTTAGAGCTTCCTCCACCAACTTGCTCGTTCCTCACTCGAGCAGATCAAAAAGATACCAGAAACCTTTGCTGAATCATAGAATCATTATGGTTGGAAAAGAGCTTCAAGAACATCCAGTCCAACCATAAGCCCTTCAAAACCCTGCCTGCTAAACCATGTCCCTAAGCTCCTCATGTGCACGTTTCTTCAACACTGCCAGGGACAGTGACTCCACCACTTCCCTGGGCAGCCTGTTCCAATGCTTGACTACTCTTTCCACGTAGAAATTCTCCCTAATGTCTAACCTGAACCTCCCCTGGAGCAACTTGAGGCCCAGCTAGATGTAATGTGAAAGGTTGGTAGTTCACTCCGAAGTGGAAAGAGAGCTTTTAATTATGGAGCTATTCACTATCAATAGTTTTAATTCTATATAACCAAATGGCATTCTGTGATTTCCAAGCTGACAAATGGCAGCCAGCAAAGAAGCAATTAGCAGTATAATGTTTGTGCAAGCAAGATGAGTATTTAAAAGAGTACAAAAACAAGTATAAACTAGTCTTTTGTAGGCACTGTGAAAATATATTCTGCTGAAAGCATGCAGTGGGGGCAAGCAGTCAGAAATGTCGTCTGAGCCACCGCACAATGGGAACACACAGCGACCTCAGTGCAACTGCAGGAAGGAAGGCTCCCCTGCTGAACTGAACATAACTCACAGCTAAATAATAAATCAGAGCATGTAGTCAAGCATCCTGCAAAAGAACACCTCATTCCCCCATCTCTGCCACTTCATGTCTCTCCTGCAAAATCGGATGCAAGGCCAAAACACCTGAGCAAGCTGCTGCTGCAGCGGAGACCATGAGGAGGAAGTCTTAGCAGCGGCAGTTCATCAAAACAGTTGGACCAAGAATGGTGTTAATAATTCATAAGACCATTCTGTGTATTACTATGTATGGAGGGAAAGAATAAAAAGAGTAATGTGTTGTGTTATTGTGTAGCTAAGGGTGGGGAAAATAACAAACTGATGAGCAATCTCCAAAAGCTCACACTTGTTGTAAACATCATGTTATACATATATACATACAACATATATAGGTATATATATATATACACACATAAATCAAAGTGCAATTCTGAACCACAAGTTCAGTTTTGCCACTTGAACGGGAACAGTGCTGTTCCCATTCCGTGTTAACTGCCTGAGCATCAGTATAAAAAGCCGCCCATGTGCTAGAGCAAGGACACGTCACCTCCGTGTCCTGAAGTTCTCTGCACCTCTTCAGGCTGGACTTGCTCCAGGAACTGCCAGACTATTCAGATCTTCCAGCCTGCTGTATGTGAAGCAGAGAGCCACTGTAACAAACCAGGCACACCAGGGCTGAGCACCTTGTTACCACAGAGCAGAATAGCATTAATATTTATACAGGAATTTTCTTGCAATGCATTCCCACCTGCTTTCAGGATCACTGAGTTCCAAGTCTTTCAACCAGTATCAACGGGGACCAATTAAATGAAGAGTTTTTGCCGTAGCTGAACCAAAATTTCACAACCAGAGCTACAAAAGGTGATACACAGAGCACTCAGAAGCAGGTAGCATTAAAAATTTCAGGCAGACGTATACATTATTTCAAATATTGTACCTATTTAAAATATTATTTCAGTGAGAAACTAGTAGGAATTCAAAACCTAGGGTAAGCCAGACAACACACCGTAGCTGGCAGGGGAGCAAGGGGTTAGACTAGATGATGTACAGAAGTCCCTTCCAACCTCAACATCTCTGTGATTTTGTGATTCTTTGCACTGCCTGAATGCAACTCATTAAAATATTCCATGATGTTTATAATTATATCCACTATTACAGTATTTTAGAATTGTTAGTTACATATCATATTATAGGCTTTGACTCAAGGAAAAAAAAAAAAAAAGTAATAATATTTACAGGCAAACTCCACGCTTAATTCTGTATAAAATTAGGAACGTAGCCTGCAGCCATGAACTCTGCCCACAATACAGCAACAATTAGCTAGGCAAGTATGTATCCTAGGCAAATCTACTGCATATAAAGCAAGCACTTTTATGAAATGGTAAAACTGATAAACACACAGCAGGCTTCATTAAAAGTTTAAAGCTATAAAACCAAGTTAAAGCACCTATGGCAGTATTACGTTCCACTCCCCAACCACAACGGTAAATCACTACAGTTACTCTATACCGTAGTTTGTAAATAGTGATATTATTTTTTCCTTGCTTTCATTCCTCTCTAGTCAGTTCTTTACCATATTCTCTCAGTAACCACATGGGCTAAGCACATGGTTGTGCTAAGCACTCTTTTTAGGAAATAATATCCTAAAAATAAGAAACATACCAAAAATTAGTTTTAAGGTTGCAATGTATAGCCTACCGAGAAACTAGACTGAGAATGTGTGAAATAAAGTGTTAAAAAGATAATATTGAGTTAATTTACACCAACTGGATTTCTACTTGTGGATGGAAAAAATAAGTGGCTAAAGCCATGGAAGGGCACTTTGTCAGTGCTGAGTCAGTCAGTGCTTGTTGGGATTGCATGGGCTGCACGTTGGTATCTTCTCTGTTTCTAAAGACTGATTTCTGCCTCATCTTCCCAAAAATATTCACCTCTAGGACTTCTGTTCAAACTGCTTTTATCACCTTGCAAACAGGTACACGTGCTCCTCAGGCATTTTCTGTTCATGCACATTAATGATCTTAAAGACCAGTTTAAACATAAATAAATATGGACAAATCCAAAATACACACAATAAATAAATAAATACATAAAAAAAAAGTAAAGCCAAAACAAACGTCATGGGCGATTGCTCACTGCCTGCTCAGTGACAAGAGCCTTATCGCCGCCCACTCCTGCACCGTCGTCCCAAACAGCCAGCAAAAATAAAATTATTTCTCCACAGTGCTCTGACTCAGACAAGGTACTTGGGGAATAGCACTGAATTTAGCAGCAGAGCCTGTCTGCTCAGTGCTTTACAGTGGGCTGAGCATTAATGAGTCACTGCTGCTGCAGCACAGACCAACACGGGGACAGCACAGGAGAAGTCTGGCCACAGCCAGGGCATAAGCTACAACTGCATCTGCAGGGATAAACGGGGTTCTGTAGAGCGGCACAAGACCTAAAGCATCTTCACTGATGTTTCTGCTCTGGGCAAGGGCCCCTTTGGGCAAAATATATGTATATAGTATAATATGCACACAAACACATACACATATAAATATATATATATATATATCGCCTTCCTAAAGAACCAGCTGAGATCTGTAACAGGTCACACGACAGAAACATGTAAGGTTTTTCTCTCAAAACATAACTGCAAATGACTTTCAAAAAGTCATTAATTAAAGATTTTTTTTTAAAAAATGCATTTTTCCTTTGCAACGGCAGGGCTGGATGTAAAGAAGATGGCAATGGAGGAACCTAGGGTGGCTGTAAGTCCTCTGCTCCCCTGAACACTGGAGTGCTCATGGGAAGGAGAACACAGATTCCTCAGCAAGTCCAAATCCTCCCTGACCTCCCCTCCAACCTCAGCCACTTTTTCCTCTTCACTAATTCAATGGGATGCAAATCAACAATGTTTGTAATTTTGGTGTGAAATTAATTTCAGAATTTATTGAATCAGGAGCCTGCATTATGGACTCAAGTTCAAGGAAAAGTACAGACCTTGTTGTTTTGTTTTATTATTTGAAAGGGGGGTGGAGGTAGATGTAATTACTTCCTCCCTTATTTTAATATTCAACTTATCACCACATGAAAACTAGGAATATATGAACAATTAAGTCTGCCATAATTATGCCTGTCATATTTACATAGAACAAAATTTATTGCCTAGGGGCATTTTTAATTATAAGCAAGTGGTAGGTGATTGAAGTTTTAATATGAAATGCTGAATTCAAAATACATTTAATCCCTAAATCATTCTATAAAAAGGCCATTGCAAAAAAAGCAATCTCTGTCTCAGGATATGCTGAACCTTAAGACAAGCAAAACTTCTCTTGTTATTAAAAAAAGAAAAATTTGAAACAGGCTAATGATGTCACTCTTGACTTAACAGAGGTTAGGAGTTCTTCGAAACTTCCATAATGAATTTCTTCCAAGTTTGATGCACAACTAGGTTGCACGCCTGAAAAACAACTAGAAATCAATTTTGGGGAAGAGCAGAAAGAGGAGGGTGCAGACCATTAAAGGAAAGCATCTCAAACCAAAAACTGTATTTTCCCATATCTAAACTAGACATCACCGCCTCTGCCATTCTCTGTGTTATATTCAGCCCCCATCTGTAAAAGTGGCTTCTAGATCAGCACTGGTAGGATGGAGGAACAACCAAGGAAGAACACCGCCTTTCTGTTCAGCAGATCTTGTAACTAGCATTCAGGACACTCTTTTGGGAAGTGGGATGCAGAGAGAAACATTTTAGACTAAAGATAGATTTGATCCCATTTCCTTAATTTCTTGGACATGTATTTCAAATCTGGAGTCTTCTTCCAATACCATTAAAATAAATAAATAAATAAATAAACAAACAAATAAACAAAAAAAATGAAGTATCAAAATTTCTCTGTAACTGGAGAACGGGAAAATTCCAGCCAGACTCATATCCCATGGATCCAACCATCAGTGATCCAGACAGTGATCATTCATTGATCCAACCATCAGTGATCCAGACAGGATTTCAGATACACCTGGGTAAGTCATTCTGTGAAAGGGCCTCATTGCAGATTCCACACCACTTTGGTCCCTCTGGGTTTCTGATACCTCCATTATAGTCAGGCATGTTAAAATCAGGCATAGTTGTCTTCTATCTAGCTGTGCAAATGCCATTCCCATTTTCTGGTTCTAGACATAAGGAAACACCAGTGAAGTAATGCAGATTTATACCAGCTCAAGGACCATGCTGAAGTACTACTGTAAAATTATAACTTGATTTATTTAGCCAAAAAAAAATATCCTCCTCTGTGGTGGTATTCTGTTGTGGAGGAGCTGTGATTATTAAGTTTTTGAGGGTTTTTGTGTGTTTCTTTCTTTGTTTTTGTGTCTTCTAAAATGGAGAACCTGCCTTTTTCCCCCATTGGTGCCAGTCTCAACCCATTCTACATCTTTCTTTTTCTCTTCTCTCTCCTATTCAAAAGCCTAGCTGTTAGAATGGAAGTGAATACAGGTTTTTTTTCAAAGTACTCCATTGTTATCAGCTAGCATTCATCAAGGGTTTTACCATGACTTTCTGGCTTGTAAATGAGCATGCAGCAAGACGCCCAGGGAGGTGCCAGACATTCACTGGAGCTGGAACAGGACGTGGAACTGGCGAGTTGCCATCATGCCCGGGGCTGTCATGGCTGCAGGACAGAGGAGTGATGATGATGAAGAGCAGAAGATGAGGAGCCAGTGGCTTCCCACAGCTCTGCGTCACTGGAGGGGATGCGACACATCCAGCGGTCATCGTTTCTGGCCCTTCCGAGAAGGAGTCAGTGTACATCGGCTCACCAGACACTGGGGTAGTTCAGCAAGACTGTCCCTCCCTCTGATGTAGGGACCCGTGAATACATTTCATAAAAATCACAGAATCCGTAAGGTTGGAAGGCACCTTTGGAGACCATCTAGTCCAACCCCCCTGCATAAGCAGGGTCACCTAGAGCATGTTGTGCAGCAGCACGTCCAGGAGGGGTTTTTAATATCTCCAGAGAAGGAGACTCCACAGCATCCCTAGGCAACCTGTTCCCGTGCTCTGTTACTCCTTGTTACCTCTCTCTTATCCTTGTTTCCTGAAGCTTCTTCCCTAAGAGAACCCTTTCATTCACCAAAAGGACTAACGTGAAAGAAGAGAAGCCAAGGGCACAAAAGAGGTATCTCAACATTCTGTTCACTGAGACAAATCTTGTAATTCTAGCTATCATCAGGAATTCTAGCTATCATCACTCTCAAAAAAAGACACTGGAAAACATTAGAAGGCTTAAGAAAAAAGTAACAAAATTAGTCAATTATGTCTGTGAAATAATTAGATTTTGACAAAAGTGTTTTACCATGGATTTAACCATTCCTTTATAAAATATCCAACTAGCCACAGTGGAAAATAGTTTTACACCTATGAAGGTGTGAATATGTTTCTTGCTTCTTGGGAAGATCAGAATGGAGATCCTCAGATTCAGGGGGGAAGAAAAGAAAGAAAGAAAATAGTTCTCTGCAACTATTAGGCAGAGGGGCATACAAGGAAAACAAAAATATCCGCAGGAGCAGAAGCTGCCTGAGGGGAAGCCTCAGGTAAGAAGGGTAGCAAAGCCCTGGAGACAAAATCTGGGACAAATCCAAGAGCAACAACTGCAGTTTGGGTCGCATTGTTTTGTTTAAAATCGTGGCTTCTAAAGCTGTAAAAATTAGCCAAAACCAAAGCAATCATAAAGAGGTCTTTGGAGCAGGATTTCAGCTTTCACAGCTGCTAGTGCAACCCACCAGCTCCAGATAATGCTCATTGCAATGAAGCAATGCACCTGGAAAACATCTTTCCGAAATGCAATTTGTGTATCCATAGTCTTAGGCAAAGGAACCAGCTTGTAACAAACACATAAACTATGTCCAACAGGGAGTTTAACACACACACACACACACACACACACACACACACATAATCTCTGGAAAACTGGCCATGTGAGTCTATTTTTTCAGGGACTTTTTTCAAATGAATTAACAGAAATGCATAGGAAGGAGTTCTCAGCGTTCCTGGTTTCTCTGCATCCCAAATACTAAGGCAACACTGGAGCTCTGACATCAGGGATAGTCTACTGTGCAAGGAGAAAGACAAGCCAAGCTGTGCAGCTGACCGCCCCGCAAGACTGTTTGCAGCTCCCATCACCTCAGTCGCACGTGCAAACTCGACTGCAGGGCGCTGTGCTCGGGCTGGAGAGGCGGCAGGGTCCTAAGCCAGCGCACTGGATGCTGCTGCTTCAGCACTGGCTCCAGTTTGGGTCCAGGGGAACCACACTGATTACTCAGGGCTACCTAAGGAAATAAGGGAAGTGGGAGGGATAACCCTCTCTGTATCAGCCAACAAGAAGGCAGGACATGCAGAAGCCAAGCCAAATAAACCATGGAAAGAGAAAAAAAAAAAAAAAAAAAAAAAAAAAAAAAAAAAAACCACAGAAACAGGCCATATTCATAAGAACTGCAAATCCTCTGATTTATTATTCCAGACTTCATGATGCTTTGCAAGCTGTGTGAGCTCTGTGACTTTATCCTCTGAGGCATAAAGCTGCACGGATACAACCTGGATTTAGGTTAATAAAATAAGACTGAAGGCAAGACAAGCAAAAACAAATTCCAACATCTGACATGTGGACAAGTTGACAAATGTTTGACTTCATAAGTGTCACATCTCACTAGCTGTCACTCCAAAACACGTTTGCTTCAGCAACTACTACTGACTTTCAAAATAGACTGCATTTACATCTGGAGATTTAAACAAAGTTCATACACTCTCACTGACTCCATATTACAGCCTTAAAAAGCATATGTAAAACCTTTTTTCTAATGTGAAAACTTTCCAGCTAACCCAATCGTAAAAAATAGTGTGGCATCAGTCATAAATATACTTGCAAAGTTTTTATCGTATCTGAATTAGTTATTTCTATTACTTGGATTACCTTCAGCTTACTATCTCTGGTCATGGACTGAAATCTAAATATAATGCTGCAGAAAAGAGACAAGAATGTCTATTCTCTAAATTCACATGAAGCATCCACAAAGAAAATGTAGAAATCTTCCACCTCAGTGAATTACTCAGCATATACAGAAATGATGGAGATATAAAAAGCAGATATATAAATAGAGCTAAAGTCCTAACTCAGTAAAATTCTACCAAATACATAATGGAAAAACTTAAAGAACCAAGACATAATGTCATATAAAGACATATAGCATGCATGATCTTTTAGCCCTTATGCATAGAAAAAAAATGTTTTATGTTTATTTTGCTGAAAAGAAATGGTACTTTTAATGTAGGATTTTGACACAGTTAAAGCCTTTTGTTTTTCGATGCTGTGGTCAAATACGATGCTGTGAAAATACTGAAAACAGTATTTTTGCTAAGGTCTAGAAATTTTCACTATTTTTTAACATAGTCCAAGATTTAAGAGTAAATTTTAAGACTCCTTTTCCATCTCCAGCTTGAAATAAAATGTTAAAATAAAAGAATAAAGCATTTAAAAGATTAAAATAGATCAAACCTACGGCCTAACAACTCCAGGGGAAAATGAGCATGTCAGAGTGAAACACAACCTAAAATCTCTGTACAGGCTTCTGTGCACACTGCATAAAATCATGCATAGATAAAACCTTGCTCAATGGTTGTACCAGCAATTTATTATTGCTAATTCGTTCTTTCCATGTATATCTCCTCTTCCAAATAAGTCACACCAGCAATTATTTTGGTAAACCACCAGCACATGAACCCCATTGCCTGCTCCCTTATGACGGGCAGCCTCTCATACGCCAACAAATTGAGCATCCTAACAAAATGTGAGGAAATGCGCTTCCCATGAGACTAGCCATGACTCCAGCTATCCGCCTTCTCAGGATTTCTCCAAACTTTTCCAAGCCATATGCCTAATGCTGCCTGTAGGTGGCAAGTGAGTTGAAAAGGGTAGGAACACCTAAAGGTCTCAAGAAAGGAGGAGGGGAAGAAAGAAAAAGAAAAGAGCAAATTTAACAAGATATACCCAATGCTCAATTGCTCAATGCTTTTTTATACTAAAATCAGTTTTGATTCTGATTCGAAACACTGCAGTTATATTTCAGATGGGCAGGGAGCATTAAGGCATCTGGACACAGCTGCGCAGCTGTGTTGAAGCTGCATCTAAGCTAGCAGGATGAACACCCGGAGCTCCTGGTTCTCGGGCAGAGTTACCTTGGATATTGCCCAACATCATCTATGGGGAATCTGTCTCCTAGCACACAACTTGGGCCTCAGTTTCCATGGAAACTCAGTTTCCTCACTTTTCAAAAGAATCCAAGGCTTAAAGGCTGTGCTGAAGATACGATTGATGTCCAGGTCTCTGACTGAGAGGTCTGAAAAACCTGGACAACAAGATGAAAAACTGCATGTAGCTCTTGCCTGGTCGACATGTTGCCCAAGTCCAGTACTACAAGGAGTACTGATTTTTTCATAAAACTAGTATCTTTCTCTCAACAAGTTTTAGGAGTTTAAAAGCTGAAAGTAAAAACAAGTACCTCGACAACAAAGCAAAACACAAAACTCAAGTGAGAATACAATAGTAAAAATATATTTTAATGGAATTTGAGTATTTGCTTCTATCTTACACACATGATTATGCTGTTCCCTTAGAATGCGGGCAGCAATGGAACGAAAGATTTATTCACACTTGCGCTCTGGCCATAGATCATCATGTTGACAACAAGAATCTGGCCCTGAGGTTTTCTGCAAGAAGATAATTTCTTATGCAGAAAATTGGATTTGCAGAGGAACAAAAGTATGTCTGAATTTGGAGAGAAGATCAAGAAGGATTCGTCTTGAAGTATTATACAAATAAGTAGTTAAAAAACAAATAGCATGGAACTCTGAAAAGGGACACTAAGGTGAGGTGTACTGATAACAGTTTCACCCAAAATTCTTTGAAGAGAATTGTGTGTTCATTATTCCTCATTTTTTTCTCTTAACTTTTTCCTTTCTGTTAAGTAAAGATCTAAAATTGCTTACTCTCCTTCATTTAAATATATCGACTAAAATGAGCATGAAGGTAAAAATACAGATTTTCCTGAGGAACAAGATTAATGATTCTGCCTCACGCTTAATGATCAGATGGCCAGACAAAAGGCTAAGGGTTGCCAAACTAATGACTTCACACTGTTGAAGAGGAAAAAAGCTGCACCCCTATGTTTAGGGTGCAGCACTGGATCTAGTATCACATTTGAATGTATTTTCCTTTTCCATCACAAGACAAAGGAAGATAAAACTCCAAAATAACTCTTTGGAAAACACTGACTCTTTACATTTTGCTTTTTAAAAAAATACCAATATATAAAATTTTAATGTATGAGATCAAAACTTAGGATATTTGAAAATCTTGAGTTTTCTGTAATATTCTGCATGATTAATAAATATACCCTGAGCCCATCACATATATTAAAAGGCTTTTTTTGTACCTGCAGACAGAGAGAAAATATTTGTAACTCTTCCAAGTCACATTTTACAAATATATCAGTCTCATGTACTCCATTCAGTATTAGTAATGAAATAAATTTGTATTTTTTCAAAGTGCAGTTTTCTTCACTTGCTTGCATATAGAAAACATTTTGTTTAAATAACTTTACATTCCAGCTGAGAGGAAAGATCGTGGTTTACTGTCATGATCTACATTATCTCCACGAAAGCTGCTGCGCTCATGGGAGGCACGGGACCCTGAGAGGCCCTCGGATCCCTTTGGTGGCACTTCGCGGTTTAGGCGCCAGACTGCCCGAGGGGCCAGGCAGAGCCCTTGCCGAGGGCCTGGCAAAGCTTGTGCACCTGCAAAAAGCCCGAGAAGAAGCTTTTTGCCCATAGCTGCTCCCAGACTCCTGCTGGGCGACACCTCAGCCATCTGCCACGGCAAACGTGCCAACACGGGGCCTGCTGCTGGCACGGGCCATCTGTGTCCCCGCGTGCGCGCAGGCAGAACTCGCACAACGCGGCATTGGCGTATGTAAATGTCACCACACTGGGTGCTCGGGAGGGGTTAGACCAGGCGAATACACAGCATGAAACAGGAATAATGCAAAAAAAAATAAGGAAAATAATAAAACATACACGCTTTCAACAGCAGCTCTACCGTAACAATTTCTTGGACATCCTTCAACGTAAGGGACTACAGCCCATCTAACTTCTTGCTACAAAAGCTACACTCCTCCATAGCACATGCTTAGAAGAATCCCCGTCTTTTCATCCTGTTTTTTTCTTCTATCAATAATATTTTCCAGTCTTTGCTATCTATGAAGCCCCTCTGACTTCAGCTTCAGAGTAGGGCTTCCCCTTCCCTCTGTCCTCAACTATGGTTTTTTTCAACTACCACTTTTAAGCTGCTTCCAAGCATAAATGCCCACGCATGGAAAAATAGCAATGTATTTTCTTTCCTTAAGCTGGAAGAAGTCATCGTTGTCCAGATTTTCAGTGTAATATTTCCACATATGCATTATTATTTTTCAGAAATGAAATCACATAGGTCACCCCAGCTAACTTGGACGTTCCAAGCCTTTCGTGTGTAATGCACAGAACTACAAAATATAATATTTACATGTAACAAAATCATATTTATAGTTTTTTGCTAGCATAAAAGTGTATAGAAACACAAATAATTTTGCTATGCAAGAGCAGTTTTTCATTTAAAGGTGCTCTAGAAGCTCAAGGGAAGCCAAGGAAAGCCAACATATTATTAGAAAAGTCACCACTAATATTTGTCTGTTATAACCTTGCCAAAACATTGTTTGTGTGGCACGCCTAAGGGAAATCAGTGACGACCCTGGGGTACGTTACCGTCTGAACAACGAGCCTGCTGATGTCACTTGCTGGCACCTTCCTCCTGGCGTTACTGGAGGATTTATTCTCCTCTTGCACCATCCTCTCTTCAGCATTCAGGTCTTAATTAACACTTTGAGTCATATTAGCCCCCATGGTAAAACCCTAAGTGCAGTGATTAGTATCAGTCCTATTCAACTCCACTCTGGACTTCAGAGAAAATGTGACCCAGGAGATTTAACAAGACTTGTATTTCAGAGCAGCATTAGGTAGTGAAGCTGAATTATTTATAAAATCAACCATAAGGGAGAAAAAAAAAAAAAAAAAAAAAAAAAAAAAAAGCTGTCCTCGAGCTCGTGCCGTAGGTAGCTCAGGCAAATATCAGGCCTGGATAAAATCAAATAAATATACATATACACAGTAAACAGTTTTTTTTTTACAGAATTTCCCCAG
This sequence comes from Nothocercus julius, assembly GCA_013398735.1. Classification (NCBI taxonomy): domain Eukaryota; kingdom Metazoa; phylum Chordata; class Aves; order Tinamiformes; family Tinamidae; genus Nothocercus; species Nothocercus julius. Next base: position 2,693,896 of record VZSV01000088.1, read on the forward strand.
AACATCTAGCCTTCATAGTTAAAAAAAAAAAAAGTCTGAATCCAAAACCAAAAGGTAAAGAAAATATTGAAAATAATACTAAAGTACTTATTAAACACTGAGCAAATATTATGATTCTGAACGTATAGATTATGCTAAGTCTGGCTTTTGATACAAAAGGTAAAGTAAGTTTTTTGGGGGAAGCATCTATGACTATCACCCAAAAGTTGTACTGAAGTAGATTTCTCCTTCAGCAAATTAAACTCAACTGTAAAAGGAGGGATTGGGACCAATTATTTTCATCTGCGCTGGGATGAATTTCACCCTGCATGAAGTGGCAAGACTGACATGAAGAAATCTTGCTGAAATGCACAGGATCATGGTATGCATCCTGAAACTACAGCACACGCCTAAAGACCATAAGCACTGGACACACACTGCAGCACCGGCTATACTGCCATCCTCAACCATGAGCCACGTCATGAGTCACGTCCCTCCAAAATAATAGAATTGGTTTTAAAGTCATAAATCTTTAACCACTAATGTATTTGAAGGACGTTCTATTTACCTTTAGAAGTATTGGCTTTACCATTTAAAATTATCTGAGAAGTTCCAAAGACTAAAAAGTTGCTGTGGGGGGAACTGGACTGAAGACACATCCTTCTCCAACTTACTAACGGCACCATACCACTCCTTTCAAAAAGTGACCAAGAACTTGCCTAAAACTAGGTAGAACACCCTCCTTCTGCCACATCCACAGGAAAAAATTGTTCTGGTATCTTTTCTAGACTGAGATACTTAGCTCATTTTTTTTCGGGCTTTCAGAGAAGAAAAAAATTACAGAACATACATGGACACACACACAAACCCCTTCAAGAATTATGATTTGCAATCAAAAGATTTGGCTGTGGTAACTTAAACACACCGTAAGTTCATGAATTGATGGGAAAATAGTGGAAAACCTGCCATATTCACAAAGGTTTATAAATCATTTGTAATACTTTGCATGAATAATAAAAGGTTCAAAGTGCTACGTAAACACACACCCACAGAACTACTATAGAAAAATGAAATGAAAACTTATTTTGCACCACTTGTTATTATATTTTTATACACACACAAGGAAGCTTTTACATGGATTTACATGACATGTCAGGGAAGCTACAGGAGCTGGTACGGGGAACAAAAGTTTCTACTGCTAAGCACATAAGAAGGAAAATGGGCATCTCCGGTGGTACCTGCCCACAGAAACTCGCTAAGCAAATGACCTTTCTGTCCTCACCGTTAACATGACCAGTCCTCAGCAGACCATGGCCCAGCAAGTTCAGCCCCGTCAGGGTGAGGCCGCACGGATGCGAGCGGGCCTTGGGAGGAGCCCACCTCTCCTAACCTGAGACATTTCCAGCATGGACCTCTGCACCTCAGCTCCTCTATTAGCCAGAGAGAAGTCAGTACTTCTAGGCTGTAGTTCATCCCATTTGAAAGTCTTATTTAGAACAGGCTGGGTAAGCTCCACCTGAGAAGGGCCTACTTTGCACCACTGGACATGAAGGAGCTTAGGGCAACCAGCTGAGTGTTAACATCTAGCTCCAGGTGTTAGGTGAGTTCATCCATGCTTCTTCTCTCTCTCACTTTAAATGACACATCCAAACGCAAATTCAAGCCAAAGGAGATTATGTAATTCCTCTAAGCAATTCCACTCTACTCTTCTGTCCTTTAAGCCTTTGCCTACAGCTCAGATTCTATAAAAGACGTAATTACAAATTCATCCAGAATTTGCTATGCAAGTTTGGCCAGTATCTTCTAAAATGCACCTTAATCTTTGAAGTGATTCGCGTTTTATAAGTTATAAGGAGCAACTACCCAGGTTTGGCATCTCAGCTGATAGATCTGCAAGGGATTTTGGCAGAAGCACTTTGAAAGAGCAGCTACTTGTTACTTAAAACATAAGGAAACACGAGCTTACAATGCAGCACAATCTTCACGCTAACAGCTCAGGATTAATTTTGCTTGTACAAAACATGTTTGAAATACAGATTAAATTAGCAAGTCAGAAACAGAATAGCTATGAAGATGAATCACGTTTCATACGTGGCTACGTTTGCTGAAGAATTAACTGCTACCACCATGACACATGGAGAAACTGAGAAGACAAGGAGACTAAGTATCAACACATCTATTCAGCAATAATACTAAAATTACCGTCAGAGATACCATTACGTTCAAACCAGCTTTTAAAAAGCTGCATTCCCTTTTTTCCCCCTAAGATAATTACTGTTTGCAGAGTCTAGTGATCTTCAGGCCATCAAAAATTCATGTACATCACACACTGGAATATTTTCCAATCTATTTATATCTTCATTTGTTACTTGGCCTTGCTTCCTTATCTGTCCATCACTATTATAAGCATCTGCCCTATGCCAACTAACTAATGAGTTCCTGTTCTACCATGAAGTCACAAACCGTCGTTCTACATGTCATGTCATGTGCATATCAAGCTGACACTGCCCTAAGTGCATAGGCAGCAAAAATAACAATAAAAAACACTTCAGTTATAAAGAATTGAAAATAATAAAAATAGAAAACCTAATCTATTAGTACTCACCACCAAGGCTTTCGATCTGTTACTCAGCAGTTTTTCAATGTCTCTAGCTGCTATTTCCACCAACTGACGAGGGTTGTTGGCTTCTACCGTGTACAAATCTTTGTTTTTCAAATAGATCTGCAAGTCAAAAAAAAGAAATAATTCAAAATAGGAATAAACATTCAAAAGAAGCAAACTGGCCAATAAATCCTCAATTCTTACTGGAGTAGTTCACAAAGCCTAATCTGCTGGGAAGCCCAAATGTGCTTTGTGAAAGACGCATTTCGCCCTTTTGACAAGCAGAAGGTGGCACTAAAAAAAAAAAAAAAAAAAAA
>VZSV01000088.1:2698678-2727693 GCA_013398735.1 Nothocercus julius
TTCATTTAAACCAGCAGGAGAACAGTTCAGATGCCAATCATTTAACAAGGAGACAACAGCTACAAGAGACAGGAATCCCGCTCGTACTTCTGCTCGGCATAGCCTTTAAAACAGGCCCTGCCAGCCCTGTCGATGAGAAAACACAACTCAAAGGCTGACTTGAGTGAGTGATAGTTGTCAGTAACTCAAAATTGACTAATTAAATAGATAAATATAAAAGAACAAATCCCCTGAATTCTGCACAGGATCCAGAGTTGAGTCACCAACTCTCCTCCTCCTCTGCTTCACTCTGCCCCACGCCAGGGGCTCTCAGCACCCACCTCCCCTGCTGCTACCGCCAGCCCAAGATCCATCTCACAGGCTCCTAAACAAAAGGGATGGGAAATACCTACAAAAGTCTTAACACACTACTTCATTTTTCTGAAGTCTAAGACTTGTCTAAACTATCCTGGAGCAGTGTGAGAAACAGCCACTAGTTATTTAAGAAGTTCTTACATAATTTATTTGCTCCCCATTTCTTTGAAAGCAGTTGCAGGTTCGGGACCACCGTGCCAGGGGGAACGAAACCTGCTTCAGAGCTTGGCATCCTGCAACAAACTGGGCCTTCGCCAAACCTCCCACCTCGCAGTCAAACGCGGTTAGCAAAAGCCCATCTCAAAGAGCCGTAAGGGGTCCGAGAGCCAAGGTGCCCTCCTTCGTCTTCCGAAACGCAGCCTCTGCGGCTTGGTAAAAGGAGCTCATTTGAACACATTTTATCAATTGCTGTGACCAAACGAATGGGGGTTTATTAGTTTTTACATCTGAAATCATTTTTAGCGCTTTAAGCACTAATGTGTTGCTAAAAGCTCTTCACGTTGTCAGTAAAACCCTGCCACTTTGCACAGAACAAAATCTCACTGAAGGCCCAAGAGAAATCTGTAAGGCCATAGCACAAAAACACTTTTTTTGACTGAAGTCAATAGCCATGTACTTTTCTGTTCAGGCAAGAATGTATTAGAATTGCTTTCTAAATGCTGAATATTTATTCTGACATAATGAACTGCAAGGCTTTAGGGGAGAGGATATGGCAGGAGTGATCACTTTAGTATGAAATGACACGAGAGCAAGAACAATAGCTGAATGTGGTAAATATCGGAAAAACTGCCAGTTCCTCAGCAGAACATGCTTCTCTCTGCCCGGTCTTCAAGGATGCATTTATACCTTGCTTATAAAGAGACATTCCTCTCTCTTCCTGTAAGGGTTGCAAGGGGAAAAAATCAAACATTTCTGTCCAAACTCAGAGAGAATGCAAGATGCAAGTTCGTTGCGTGACCCTCACTACATTGGGACCTACCTAAACTGGGTGACTGGGGCCTGCTGTAACACTGAAATTTGATTTTAATGGCCCTCAAGCTTCATAACTCAGAAAAGCTAGCTTCTCACGCAAGTTTCTGAAATGGTCTATGTATCAGACAGCCAGCGGTCTTGGCACTGCTTGCACAGATTACCCAGTTAGCAAAGAATAAGAATTGATGTTGAGTCATTCTACAATGCAGTAGAAATCTGTTGCATGCTTTTCCTTTTCCTTTTCCCTTTCCTTTTCCTTTTCCCTTTCCCTTTCCCTTTCAACTACCAGTTTCCCAATTTAAGGAAAAGGAACCTTTCATTGTGACAGGAGTAACCTGAGTAAGGTCCCAAAACCTTGCGATGACTACATGCCAAATTTGGTTCCATCAGGAAAATACTCGCACAGATACAGCAGTCAGATGTGAGATGACATCTGCAGAGGTTCACCCCCAGAATTCTAAAAATTAAGCAATTACAATATATGTCTGTCCACCTTGCAATGTACTTTAGAATACAGAAAAAAAAACTCAGCAAAGCCATTAATACCTGTCTAAGCAAAGGTAAATCCATTGGTGTTTCTATTATTTTAATAACGAAGTGCTTACATTACAGTTACAACATAGCCTACTTGTCTTACACATGCTGTAGGGACACTTCTATCAACAACCAATGTTTTATACTCAACCTCAACCAGTTGGAGATCATCACATGCCAGAACTACAATTCAGCCATGCTTGGGATCCAAAATCAAGCCAACTTCCATCACGCCATATGGGGCAGTGCTTTGGAGACCACCCTACTCACTTTGCTAACCCTTACGATGAGATTTATGGAACTCAGACTTCCAAACCTAAGGCTGATCAAGCATCACAAGTCACCTCGAGAGCTACTAAAAGAAACAGGCAGTTCCAGAGGTTTATTTATTCTGTTAGGGGGTATTTCTGTCCGCTCCTCATCCAGACAAAAGACAATTGCCCTACAATTCTTTACTGAAGTAAAATTCTTATCTAAGGAACCATATCAAATATTAAATAAAATGAATCTAACTGGATAGCTAAGAGCTTTTCTAATTTTTTTTCATCTCCTTTAAAGTGGACCAGATTTTTTGCTTAGTTCTGAGCTCACTCGTTGCTCTCTATTCCCTCTCCCTATCCAAAAAAAATCCCATAGAGTCTGGCCCAAAATTAAACTTTGTATTTCATTGTGGGGAGAAAGGATTCACCTTACTTAAAAATAAAAGTATTTTAAACTGAAATTTTGGGTAATATTGACAAAATTGCATTATTTTGTCAGCAAAAATATATGCATCACATTTTGCATAGTCACAAAAAGTTTCAATCTTAATAGTCTTGTTATTTAATAAGATATTAATTAAAAAACACCCAACACCTACTTTTATTTTTTGGCTTCATGCATGCCATGAAGTGGCATCACAATCTCATAAGGTCCTGTGTCACTAATTTGAGGCAAGTAGAGAAGGGAGACCATTTGACTGACGTCCAAACACAAGCCAAATACAAGCAGAGATCTCGGGAGCAGAAAGGGTGTAAAACTTAAAACAACAAAGAAGTTTTGAAGGGAGCAATGTGCTTGAGCTGGCTTCAACCCACATACTCTTTCCTGGCAATTTATTTGGCTTATCTTGAAGTTAGAGTCTTCAAAGGAAGATACTTAATTTGTTCTGTTTTTATGAAGACCTCTGAATACCAGCACTGAGAGACGAGAATAGGACAGTTCTTTATCAGCATTAAAACCAGTTCAGTTCAGCTATTCAGTTATAGCCGAACCAGGAACAGTGTTTTGGCTCAAGGATTACCAGGCCACTAAATAATAATTAAAACTGTGGTAATATTAGGCCAGCCCTTCCCTCGAGTCTGGGCAAGCTTTGTTATTGGAGCCACCTACCCTTCGTGTCTCATGGCTGATTTCACTTGCTTGAAGAAGGAACTCTTCAAAATGCCAGTTTATTGCTAAGGGAGCAGGGGGAAAGCAGCATCTGCAAATAATAAATGAGGCTCCCTATGTTTTGACAAGCTCTTAATTTCCATTTGGATTATGAAGTGAATTTCCAGATGTGTCTTCAAATTTCCCAGTCTGCATTTTTAAGAGAGATTTAGTTTTACTGACATTGGCTAGCAATGTGCACGCGCCACAGAAGCTGGTTTTAGAGGATTTTATTCTTAATGCATGCAGCTCTGGTATTTGGTGGTTAGGAGACAGTGGCAGCAGTGATCTAACCTACATGGGAATACCTTTGCAAATATAGCACAGTATTCAGCATTTGGGGAATATCTAATCTGTTCAACGCCTTTCACATATTATTCAGTTTTGGCAAAAAGACTCTAACTTGTCAATGAATACATGTAATGTCTGTGTTTACTACTGTCATTACTGTGTATAAGGGCATTGTTATATCAACTACTTCATAGCAATACTCAGTTAAAAGTTTAAGTTGTAGGAGCATTCCTGACCTAATTTCCCTTCCCCATGCCCTATTCAGAGTCAAGGGTCATCCTCGCCTTAGGGTACGGAGCTAATTTATACGTAGAATTCAAGACATTCAGAGTACTGGCTTCATGCTGAGTCAACCCAGCCACACCAAATTTCCTGGAAACAATGTCTGAATCCCACAGAGGGCCTACAATAATCGACCTTCCTTGCCTTCTCATTTTTTCCTCTTTCTGCTCCTTAGAAAAACATGCATGAGAAAGTAAAACTTTGCAGAAAACAGCAGTGATAGATCTACCAGCAGCATTCATTAAAAATGCCCTGAAATTAGTAAAGTCTCAGCAAATATTAAAATAAACCACAAGTAAGGATGCGATGAGGCTACAAGAAGTGCGTCTGCAGCCTTAAAACTTATATTGCACATCAAAAAGAAGAAATGTTCTTGCTTAAGAAACATAATTGTATTATTTCACACAGGTTAAAAATCCTCTCCATTTCATTTGATGTTTAAAAATAAAATTGAAAAGTGCTTTAGCCTTTTGTTCCATTATGGAGAACAAAAACAGACAAAAGGAGAGAAGAACAGGGGCATTTTTTTTTCTGAATTTTGAGATCAGCCAGAATGCACCTTACTGGGCGGCCCTTACTTACTTTTTCAGAGCACTGGAGAGTGCATACATGTTTTTTGCATCAGAATTTTCCTTAAAATTCTGGGTCAAAATAGTGGCACACTAATCAGAATCTATAACCATCAGAATATTCACATGAAATACAGACTTGAAAAGTCCATAGAAAATAACCTCAGCAAAATACAAACCAACTGTATTTTGGGGATTATTCTTAACCCTAAAACATTCTTCAAAAAAAATCAAATTTGCACATTTCTCCTATATTCTTTGCCTTAATCACCAAACTCTCCATTACTTTAACCTTAACAAGGATGAATGTAGCATACTCTGGACCCTGGCCATACACTCCCAGAGTGCATCTGGTAGTTCACAAGAGACACACATAAGGTACAAAACTGTCTTTGGTTAAAAATATCCAAGCCAAATTCATCCTGTTAAACATGGGCAATGGAGAGGGAAAAAAAAAAAAAAAAAAGAGCCCCTGGGGAAAAACATTATTGAAATTTATTTCTTTCTCTTATTGGCTTTATTTTTTAAATAAATAATTAAAAATTATAAAGCCCCAACGTAACTAAATATCACCCACATCAGAGAGAAGAAGGACGAAGTCTGTAATCAGTCCAAGACAAAATCACCCGTAAGTTTGAATTCCTGCCGGCAGGAGCCGGCTCTCCTGGATGCCCCTGCTCCGGAGACTGGGCTCTCTCTTACAAGTCACCTCTCCCAGCTAAATTCCAGAGGTTGCTCCGAGAGCGCGGCGGGTTAGGGATGCACTGCCGGGACCACGCGCCGAGCAAATGCGCAGAACCACTCTTGGACAAGAGAAACTGCGCTTGCGCCTTGGGATGAATGACAGCCAAAGGCCAAGCGGCCGGTAGCGGCTCTTTCCTGGGACTGCCTTGATAACATCCTCACAAAGAGCATCCTTGGGTTGCTTTTGCAGTCACACACCACAAAGGAAACAGGCCTAGATTGCCCTGGAACAGCAGCTCTGATTGCTGCTTTATTCAGTCTCCCACTGCTTGAAAAGGTTACACTGCACAAGACGGCATTTCCTGGCCAGAGCGGTCGCAGCGAAGCTCCCGCGCATGGGTCACGTCGAGGATGTCGACGCAGACCCTCGTTTTTAATACAGTGTTTAGGTAAAGGATGACTCTCCTCAGCCCGCCTGGCACACACACACTTGTGCGCCGCTGTCGGGCAAATCCTCTCCTCGGGATCTCCCCGAGCACCCCGAGCACCGAGGGGCCCTCCCTTTCCTGCCCTGGCCCTAGAGGTGTTTGCGGAGCTGGAAATCAGAGGCAGACTTGTTGTCTTTGTTAAATTAAAAGAGCTGTCAATTAGCTTAGTCAGGGGCCTTTGTTGTGAAAGGTCTATGTAAAACCGGAAGCTGAGCATATTTCTGTCAAAAAAGCGACTACTTATTTACTTAATTAAAAAATAAGCCTATTCTAATAGGCTTTTCACCTATTTTTTGAGCATGCTGAAGTAACTGTTGATAGGTAAAGAATGTGATTTTGCACCAGGTTCATTTTTTTTGAATTTTTAAGACAAAAATCTACTGATAAATAGACTTACTGAAATCACATACATGCTCAATTCCTCGATATTTATTTTTTACATGAATTTTAAAATTCTTTTAAATAACTGTGTATTCTTTTTTTTTTTTTTTTTTTTTTTCCTGAAAGCCTATTTGCTCAAAGGGACTGCATATCATTTACACCAGAGCAGCTTCATAATGACTGACAACACAGAGTTCATGAACAAGACAAAAATCACATGAACCTTTTGAAGCTGAAAGGACAGTTACATGTCTTTTTATTTATTTATTTATTTATTTATTTTAACACAAAAGGACACAGGGTAATACGAAGCTGTCTCTGTTAAGAGACATTTAAAGACACACTAAACATTTCGGGCCTCCCTAACAGTCTGCTATTTTCCCATGTACCAAATCCTCCAGCTTGCAAGTCTCAAACTGTGGTATATGTAACACCTTCAAACTTATTTCTTTTCACAGAAAAAGACTCTATTTAAATCATAAAAATGTATCCAGCAAGACCCTTTTCATCCATGCAACAGCAAGAGCAGTGAGATTGCAGTATGTCCTCTTTCTCCTATATATGTATTATGATACCAACTATTTTTAGAGCACTATTGCAAGACCATTCCCACACAGTATAAATAAGAATACAAAAGGGATTTTAAGCATGATCCATCTTACTGATAACCGAACTACAGTTTTGGTGGTTCTAGGATTCTTGTTGGTTCCTACTGCCAAATTAATAATTTAGCATAAGTACTTTAGAAAAATAAGGATCTGGAGTTAAAGCTCTAACGGGAGATCCAAGCTCAGTTTTTGGTTAGATCAGATGTTCTCTGTATGGCCAAAATCATCTAGAGACAAAGGAACATCTATAAATTAAAGATCATGTTTGTCTCTGCACCATATTAAAACCTCAATTTCCATCTGTTTCTCCAACTCCTACACATATCCATTTGCTCTGCTCCTTATACTCCAGTTACACTGCTTTGTTTGGATAAGGCTTTGGAAAACGGCAGCCTCAATTTAGAGCTCCTGATTCAGTGGGATACAAGATTTTTTTTTGGCAACTTGCTTATTACAAACATTCTACTACTGTCATCATTAATATTAATAAGAGAAAGTATGCGCAATGTCCATCAGCATAAACATGTTCATGTTTTCAGAAATATTCACTGTTGAAGGAATTTACTGAATAAATTTCCAAGCAAGGGGAGGCACGTCTAGGCACTATCCTAATATTATGATTCCAAGTTACTTTAAGTCTGAAGAGAAAAAAAGGACTCCTACTCTGAGAGTATTCTTCCCTTTATACATGATTCAGTCAAATGGAATATATATTGAATGTAAAAACCTTAAATTTAATATATATTATATAAATGTTACATACTCTCTCTACTGAGGTATCTATTTCTACATTTCAGAGTAATTCAGACTTTTACAAAAACACTGATCTCCAGAGCTCTGTTAATCACCTAACACAGCTCCTTATTTGAGGATTTAGGGGTGGCTTAGGTTTGAATTTCTTTACTCCTTTGGGATACAGATTACATAAAGTTTCACATTTTCTCTGATCAGAAGTTTCCCCCATGTAAAATGAGATGAACTGGGAGCTCTGGCAGTTCTCCTATACCCCTCCACAATGGCCAGAAAAAAAAAGATAAAATATCTTACAGTTCTCCAGGACAGGCCATTGTGCACTGTACTTTGCTATAGCATGAAAAGCCAAGGACTTCCGAGTCATATACCTGCATATCACACTGGTCAACCCTGAGATATTTCCAACAAGGCTTCGGTGGTGGAAGCACCGTAACCTGGCACGGCACGGTGGCTAACCAAAAAAAAACTGATTTTCAATGAACTAATGCACTCCAGGCGAGATCTCCGTGGCTGTATTCCAGCTTTGAGAGCTGCCTATGGTCCCTTTGGGAATCTCCAAAGAAGACTCAAGTGTACAAAGCACAGAGACTGGAACTGCAGCTGCACCAGGACGATTCCTCCACTGAGTCCATGGAGAGAGGCACCAGGCTGTGAAACTGTTATGATCTGTTACATGTCCTCACTCTGGGCTTTCAACTCATTGCTCAGCCAACGTAAAACAGATTTTCCCTGGACTATGGGAAGACGTTTTTCCTTCCTAAAATCTGCCATCCAAAGTGTAGCTTTCCAACCCCACTCTCTCTGGCACTACAGTTGCTCACAAAAAGTTTTGTCAGCGATTTTATCACAGAAGTGATAAAGAAGACTAGATGATCTCTAAAGGTCCCTTCCAGCCTTCATGATTCTATGATTCTATGAAGCAATATGCTCCTTTCTCTTATACTAATCATTCTTCCCCTCCTCCCCCTCCGCAAAAAAAGGCTTATTTGAAATTTTCCAAAAACATGAGGACTATACCTTTTCCGTAAATCATTCTGGAATAACTAGAAGCTATGGTCATAATTAAAGCTTCAAACTCGTGGTTGAGCATTTCCACAGCTTAAGCAACTGAAAGTAAATTCTTTGAATACATGTGACAGGCATGCAAGCTTTCTGTATTTAATTTCTTCTAATCACTATTTCTGCAAGACTATAGTTCATTTCAGGAGAGATCTGATTAAACATTAATAGGCGGTGAGCAGAAAAAGAAAAGTCCTTCTGTAATCTGGAAGTGACAACAACAGCCTCTAAACAAGACGCAAGCGGGAGCGACTGCACGGGTCACACCTTGCAGGGCTTTACATTCTCCCTTGCGGAGACAAGAGCTAATTAAAACTTGTGGCTAGTGAAAGACAGAAAAAAAAAAAATAGGTCAAACAAATGGCTTTAATATACAGGGATATTTTACATGTAGACATATTACTTCCATGCTTTCAAATCTAGAATTACAAGTGTATTTTAACCCACCTTGTGATTATCCATTGATATAAATTGTGATTTGCTTTATGTGTGCAAAGAATTTTAGTTTTTCAAAGGAAGCTTTACTTACATTATTCACAGACCAAAACTTTCTTCAGCCTTCATGCCACTGTGATATGTTTTAAGTATACCTCGTAGCATTATATATTATTAGGTTTGCCCCACACTTCTCATTTGAAGACTTTTTAGCAGGCCTTAAGTTTACCAAATATTCCCTATGTGAACTAGCGTTTTTCAAAAGGGGGCAGGAGGAGAGAAGAGTGATGGGACTAATCTCTTGGATTTTTGTTATCTATTCTACAATGCTTCATTTTCTAGAAATGTCAGGAAAAATGGTTCAGACATTAGCTCATTGTTTTGCTCAAGTCAGAAATCCTCTGTAAATCATTTTGTTTTGAAATGGCCTATTGCCCCTGTACTCTGGACGAAGAAGTTGACATCTTTAATGATTTTCCGGAGACATACATCTTGCTGCTTGGTGAATGCTTCCCAAAGCTAGCAAATTTATAGCCTGAAAAACAAGTGCAGGTCACTGCAGAGATTTGTCAGCTGAATCCCCAGGATCTCAAGCACAAGTGAATTCCAGCCTAGCGGGCATCACACATCCTCGGCAGCCAAAACCCAGCTTGCGGCCTTCTCTAGGGCCATCTCGGCCTTCCTGTAGTCTAGGCACGTGGAGAAAGAGGGGGAATGGTCCCTGGAGAAAGGGGATAAGAAGCTGAAAGAGGGGAAGAAAAACACCCGCTAAAGGGAAGAGGTGCAGTAGGGCTGCTGGCCCCACACACTTGGACAACACCATTTGGAAATGCTGAAGCTGAATAGAGAGCACAGGGAGGGAATCTGAAGTGGGAACAAATTTAGGGCAGAAATCTCAAAGGAGGGACAGGAAGACTAAAAGGGTCAAAGGCAGACGGGCTAGGCAGCAAAGGTGAGTTCAAAGAGAAACTCAGAGTAGGTCTCAGTGAGGTGAAAGCCAGTCCACCCTAGGCAGCAGAAATGCAAAATTCACTGGTGGATCAGTGGTATGATTTTGAATGAGGAGATGGTGGGCAAAAAAAAAAGGCATGGCAGGTACAGAGCAGAATGGACTCACACCTAGTCCATTGCAGCATGGGCTCTTCATTCTTTTAGTGGAAACTCCTCACCAAAACTTAAATCGTTTTCACAATCCACAAGCCTTATCCTCCTCTGTCGTTAGGTCTGTGTGAGACGTACAAAAGTTCCCATTAACTTTCTGTGTTGGGATAAGCTTCCCAAAAAGCTCAAGTGATAGATGTTTCTGCATTGCTGGAAACCTAAGCTAGAATCCCACATGTGTATCAATCTGATGCAACTTAAAAGATTTTCTTTAAGCTTGCTTAGGTTTATCCAAGATTAAAAACTGTAACTAAATCATCTGTCTTAAAATATGTTGTAGCACTAAACACTCAAATATTATGAAAGGCCATAACTAAAATCAATCTCTGGGACCTTCATTTATGTCCCTCATGCTTGCATCGAGACAGTCTTTCCCTAGGCAGGCTGGTGATGATAGAACCTGAGACCTCTACAATGCAAACACGGACATCGGAGCTAGCAATGTGGCCTCTTTCTTGGTCAGGAAGGAGAAAGACTCCTGGGACATGAGCTACGTGCGTGTCTGGGTGTCAACTACGGTGTCAGGTTTGAGAGTATTAAGATCTGATTATTTCAGCATGTTTCTTTATATTACACTTATTAGCTTTGAAGCAGAGCTATTGTTCACTTCACAAATCATTTGGAGAGATTATGACTGCTGAAAACCAAATCTCAGAGCTTCCATGTTCAGTTCCCCAGCACAGTGCTCAGCTGCTTTCGCAACAACAGACAAGTACTATTTTTTCAGACAATCTACAATCTCTTTTACTAGAATGGATGCAACTTTCTCAAGTTAATAATCTTTCTGTCAAATGAAAAACCTTTGGAAGGCTCTGATCAGTGTCAATGAGCCTTTCCTTGGTAATATTTTTTTTTTCAGGGATTTTCTTTTTAGGTAGAGAGAGATTTATTTTTGTAACTTGTGCTTAGGATAGTTGTCTAGATGAGCAACATATTTAGTACTTGAATCTGGATCTTTAACATGTTTTCATTATTGACCAAGATAGAATTAAAAAAAAATGATTTTCCAAAAATATATATAAAATTCAAAAATATAGCTTTGTCTCCATACAGATGAGGGTGTTTTTTTTTTTTTTAGTTTGTTTATTTATTTATTTTAATTCCATGGGCTATTGTTGGCTGAAAGAACAACTTCAGTTTTTGCCCTAATAGCAAAGCTTCCTTTCCTTATATAACCCCCATCTTCCCAGAGATCCACTGTCTCACAAAAGGAGGCATGGGAAAGAGAGCAGAATTTTCCATCATCATGAATGACTGCTTCCTGGATACCACATTTGACAAACATATAATAAAAGAGCTTGCTTCAGGTGGGATGTTGTAGTAATGGTAAACCTTACATCTGTAACTGCAAAGCTGATTAAATATTAGCAATGAGCAAGTGCTGCAAAATTAACGAGTGAATTAATGGATGCTTGTTGCTCATTTCTCTCTTGGTAAATATTATAGAAAATAAACACTACCAAGTTTAATTCCCCAGAACGTATTACTGTGCTCAGATGAAATAACTGTAATGTCTAGATGATATACACCATTCATTTCTCTCTTCTGGTTATTGTGTACACCATTCATTTCTCTCTTCTAGTTATTGAAGTCTAAGAAATGCCTTCTAACTCACCACAGCGAGCTGCTCCACTCCACTCGCTGTCCGTGCCAACGTTACAAGGTCTTCTTGCATCTTATCTACCCAGGACTTTATCCTGCAGAAACCAAAAAGAGAGAGAAAGTTGTCCCATCAGATCAATGGCAAATATCTGTGGAGATCTCAAACACAAATGAAGACTGACAGATTAACTTGTGTGTGGTACATCGAGACTGAAGTACCCTGCTACGGCTTGGAGTCTCCCTTAGACATGCTCTCTACCTTCCTTCACTCTCTTTCATAAGCTCCTATCTTCTCAAAAACCTAGCACAGGTAAGTTGTATACAAACATTTAGCATGAGAAAAAGGCAAGAAGTCAGACTACGCTGACATAAGTAAATGCACAATGTACAAGAATTGTCTTTGGTTGATTAAAAAAAAAAAAAAATCTATTTGGAATGGGCCAAAATCATCAAGCTACATCTTAACAGTGTTTTCTTCCCCCAACTTAAATCTAAGGCCTTTTTTTTTCTCCTTTCCTTCTCACCAGGTAAAGTCTGCCTGGCAGTGGGTCTCCAGACATCATCCCTATCACAGGACAGATCAGACTAGCTGTCCCTTGTTGGAAGTCACCAAGGTCCTAGCATTATATAGCCTTTATATAAGCTCTACCAGGTCTTGAAGACAGGATTCTTCTCATACAGTTTTCTGTAGAGGACACCACACCAAGCTGGCTGTATAAATCAGGCATGCCATCAGTATCTACTACCAGCTACAGCAGAGGTCCCTCTGTCATTCCTGTGTGATTCTACTGGCTTGCAGCCCATCCAAGGAGCCTGCAGGACAGGCAGTAGTGAGCACAGGTAGCAAGGGTTGTTCTGGCAGCATCTGCTCCTGGTTTTCCCTGGGGAACAGGCAGTGATATGCTGCTGTGTGCCTTGGATTCCCTATGCCCAGGAAAAAAAAAAAAAGGCAGATCCTTTGGAAAAGTGTTGGATCCAAGGGCTTATACGTTTGTATTTCACAAAGTGTAGGAGGAAAGGAGCCATGGTGCAAGTCCATCCCAGTGAGGTACACGTTTATTTGAACAACAAAGTAAGGTCACTGCTTGCCTAGCCACACAGCTTGTTCTCCACTCATCTACCGTGGCACCTCTGTCACTGTCACAGCTCTCTGCTTTGAAATCTGTAACTGATACATAAACACATATACACACCTACGTAACCAGGCATCCTAAGAATATCCTGTCTTCAATTTGACACTGCGGAACTGATTACTTTCATGAACATGGGGAAAACAGGTAAAAGGAAGGCTCTCTATTTTTCCTATAGCAAGGAAAATTTGGAATAAGAAAGAACACAGAGGCTGGATTTAATCCTGCCCACAATCACCAATGTGTTTTATGTTAAACCATAATCTGCATCTTAAAAGGGCACAGCCTCTATTATGGAGTTGCTACTTTGCCACTTATTTTTAAAGGATTCTTCCTCGCATTTCAGAGGAACAGGATTAGTTATCCAAATGTAAAAGGAGATTAAAGGCTGGGTTTTTCTACTGGAAGGACTTTTTTGGCAATCCAAACTGCCAAACCTACCCTGACAGAAAATTAACAAGTTTTACAAAGGTGCCAGATGTAAGACAAACCTCTTTTCAGGTGATTTATTTAAGACAAACCTCTTTTCAGGTAATTTTAGGTGGCTTCCCGATCTATAGGTTGTCTCTGATAAATCCCATTTCAAGAAACTTAGCCACAAATAGAATATTCAGACACATTAAACAAGAGATTTTTGTAGATTTTTAGTTCAAAGTTTGTTTGAGACTTTTACAAAGAAAAAAATAAAAGCAGAAAAGAAACTGAAGTCTGGTTTCATAAAATCTAAAATTGCATCCCATATATACATATTTACATACATACATATATATATATTATCAAGTAATGCACAGGCAATTAGCAGGTTAGAGTTTCTCACTGGCCATAACTTCCGCCTGTGATATTATTGTTTTCCCCTCTCTCTCCAGCCCCATGGTCTGGCTCACTTTATGTTCCTATGTATTGTGTCCTCTCCTATTTTTATCATTTAAATCTTTGTCTAAGAAACAGTGATCCTGCACTGCCTGTTCAGCACTTCTCATTAATTCCTCACTGGATTTTGCAGCTTTAAAAAAAAAAAAAAAAAAAAAAAAAAAAGGAAAAAAAAAAAAAAAAAAGAAAATCTTTTAGCCTGAAAGTATTTCACTAGTTTCATTCATCCTGAGCAGTTTTAACTGATCTTGTTCTCAGGAGCGAAAGCTTTTCAGAAGACTGTCAGTGTCAGTACTCAAAGTTTCCCTCAGTGTTCACACATGTTTAGCATCAGTGTTTTTACTGAAAACACCCCTGCAGTTTTGTGGATTAGCTGCAGAGCAGCAACAACCCGTCATTCCCAGACCATGGTTGGAGAACTGATGTCTTTTAACCGGCCACATGTACTTCATCACAATTAATTGTGATTAATACTTTGCTGCCTAAGCTACACACAGAACTGCATCCTCTGAACTGCCACTACATCGCTTTGTACCAGCACAATATTTGAGATGCACTAAACAAAGTATCTCATCCTTAATACATCGGTTTGCTCCACGTTTGATAGTGTTGGGCTGGCATCCCAGCCTTAAGACCGCTAGCAAGAAGGCTGATCACAAAGTTAACCCTCTGCCCCTCTGCATCCCCTGCTGAAACAGCCCCCGACGCCTCCAGCCCCATAAGTGGAATTAACCCCGGCGTGTGTCTCCCCACAAGGGGACATCATTTCACTGATGTTTTTGATTTAGAAAGTCGCACCCACATAGTGCCCACCATATAAAAGTTACGGTTCTAAAACCTTGGGAGAGTACGGAGTGACCACCTCTGCTTATCAAATCACTTGCGCAAGATGAGACCTTCTCACTCAGGTTCTTATTTACATTAACTTATTTGTTTGTTTGCAGTTTTTTTTTTTAACTTGGACCTACTTAAAAAGAAATTAAATCTTTTCTCCAAGTCTTTCAGTGGGCTCTCTGAAAATCAATGTATTTAAAGAAAATATTTAGTTTTACTTTCCTCCACAATGATCTTAAAATTCAAAAAGCATTTTTTTAATTATATTTTTCCCCTCAATCCACGCCTTATTATTTTGGAAAATACGACTGTGAATTATTTTTCAAGGTTCTGCTATAAATCTTCTTTCGCTCTAGACAGATAGCTATATCATATATTTGACATACTGCACGCTGCCGACCTGGATTTGCGCAGCAGCCCTTGGGCTGGAGCCCTGCAAGCCGCTCTCCTCCTGCACGCACGCAGAAACGCCACCCGCCCCTGCAGAAAGGCGGCCCTTCCTGCAGCTTCTCCGCAGGCTCCGTCTCCACGAGATAAGACAAATTCCCAAGCGGAAATAGCTCGTGCTGACAGGAACGCAGGCGGATTCCAGGGCTGCACCAAGGCACCAGAGGTTACCAGTTCCTTGACCTTCTAACTCATCCTCCTACCGGCGCAAACATAGCACGGCCTGATGCAGGTTCTACAGCTTTACAGTTCTTGTCTTCTCCCCAACCACCTCGCTAAAAAACAACCCAAACAAAAATGGACAAAGAAGTCCCCTTCCTAGGAAGAGTTCTGGTGTATGAAATAATTACATGATTCTCTGCCGAGAATAAAGAAACAAAATTGTGCAAGTTCTGATGATAATGTGATATGTGGAATTTAAAAAATGTCTCAGGGGACAAGTCCTTTGGCATGGGTGGTACCGCAGCAGCTGTTAAGAGTTCAGTCTGCTCATAGCTGACTAGTAACAACAAATGCTAACAAACCACTAGCAATAAATGCTACAGTAGCAATAGAATCTTTTCATGGGAAACTATGTGAGTGAGTATCGGAAGGGGAAGGGATTGAGAAAGCGTCTGCATGGCCCTGTTACCACCTGCCATTTTTGTACATTTTCTGTTTTTCTGCGTGAACAAATGCACTATACGAAAGGTGAAAGAATGAAACCCATTACACCCAAGCGCTTTTCAAAGCATAAAATAAATTACTGAACACACTGTTGTTTGGTTTTTTATTATCTACTTCAGTTATAAAAAATCTGGGTGTTATTTCTAAAATCAGTCAATAGAAGAAATCAGGGAGGATTGATTTTTAAATTGACTTTTTCCATTTTCCATTTCTTTGTTTATTACTGGATGTTCTCCTCTCGGTCCTTTTTTACTTATTTATTTTATTTCTCTTAAGGCAGCAATAGTTTGCTCTTCAGCCAAAATTGAGAATGAGAGGAACGCAGCACAGCGAGGACCTTACCTATAAAGGTTAGACACCCAGGCTGTTTCGTTGCTTGTTTTTTAAATAAGCTGTTGCTACAGTCCTGGAAAACAGCATCACTAGGGAGACTCACTACATCCTAAAAAAGGTGAGATGAACTGCCCACCTCTCTACATTGCCTTTACTGGAGATTTAAACAGTGATTCCTAGTTCAGGATCCCCAATATAGTTAGGCTAGATGCTTCATTCCAGGTAGGTTAAGTTAGATTATATCAATTTAGATAAAATGGGGAAAAGTTCACTTTAATTCTAATTAAACTTCTTTCCTAGCTGTAACTTCAATGTGAGTAATCAAGCTCCTTCCAATATCCATTGCATATTAAAATCTTAAAGACTTTAAAAAAATATTTTTGTACATATTCTTTCATATTCATCTTAACCTTTTGGATTTTCTATGGGAGAAACCATCCTTCTCTTACCTGTTTGCGCAACAAGGTCCAATATAAAGATGAGTAACTTGGGAACTGTGTTTTTTTTTTTTTTTCCTAGACTACTATTAAAAGTACAAATGACAAAATGGCATTCTAAAACTCTGTGGAAGCTGAGTATAGTTACGCTCTCCTTCCCACAAGAATTTAAGTAATACCATCAGCATTATTGGTAAGGTCTAATGTCCATGTTTCTGCATGTCGCTTCTCCAGGCTTGCCAGACACGCATGTCTTTGTAACAGATCTTTCAAGCTCCTCCTGGACTATGTGTCTGAGCAGGACAAACCCCAAAGCTTTCTTGGGAAAATGTAGCAGTACATTTAGGACTTCCTAAAGCTGAAATTTTCTTTTTTAAACTATAGAAAGACAAAAGGAAAAGGAAAAGGAAAAGGAAAAGGAAAAGGAAAAGGAAAAGGAAAAGGAAAAGGAAAAGGAAAAGGAAAAGGAAAAAAGAGAAACCAGAGCCCTTGGGCACTGAGGCGCTTGCCTGGGACTCCTTTAACTGAAGCCTGCGGTCAGTATCTGCCTGACAGCTGCTCCTGGTCGGAGTTTATTTAACAACTGGAAAGCTGTCACAGCAAACATGGGGCCCCACGACTTAAAGAAGCAGCTGTTATTTTTCAGCATGGGGCAGCACCAGAAAGGTAGTGCAAAAGCTTAGACTGCTAACAACGTTAGAAGCACCGCACTGCTTGTCCCACTGCAAAGTGACTGTGTCTGATTAAGGACAGACAGACACAGTCATTTCCCGGAGAAAGAGAAGTTATAGCCCTGCTGCTGGACCCAGGCTGTGATCAGACTGATGAATAAAGAGCCACAACCATCCATCCATCCATCCATCCATCCATCCATCCATCCATCCATCCATCCATCCATCTTACAGTTCTGCCCAGTCCAGCCTGGACAGCCACTTTGACAACACAGAAATCTCATTTTCTATTTACCTTTTTTTCTAACAGCACAATTACATTTCCAATAGCGAGAGGATTTTTACGTGTGCCCCACGTCATGCTCCAAGCAGACCTCAGAATAAATGGAGCCAAACTAAGAAATCTTTCTTTCAACTTCATTAAAATCTCATTTTATTTTAAACCTGTATATATCAAATCATACTTGCAGAACAGAGTGCTAGTCAAGTGTATTTGTGAAGGAAAAAGATCTACACACAGAACTACTTGGCCATTACATTTTCCCCACTGAAATGTATGCAATTTTTCTTCAAGGAAAGCAGATTCATGTACTTATACACCGTGGCTTTGTAGACTGCATATACTTAATAATTTAAGGCCCATTACCTGCATTCTGCCTGGATACTGTCTTAAAAGGGGCAGGCATCCAGCTTAAGACTGCCAGTTTTGTATGCTGGTGTTCCAGATACAACCCTCTCCAAATAAAATTATGTTTTGCCCAAATTTTGTGCCTTGCATACATCTGAACACCTAAAAATAGCAACTATAATAATGAAAGCTATAGGTAGCAAGAGGAAAGAGAGCTGTTTCCAAAATAGGTCAATATTTCTTGGCTTATCAGAAAGAAAGAAGAAGAAAAAAAAAAAAAACACACACACACATATCACATTGCTCCTAATTCAATAGAAAAGTGGCATTTGAGAAACGAAGATAAATGAGATTTGACTCAGAAACAGTAAGAGTGCAAACCCTGCTGTATTTTTTTTTCAAAATAACCCCTATACTTCTTGCTCAGAATAGCCTTCACTTTCAGAAACAGATGCTTTTTGAAAGAGTTTTTGCTGTCAGTGAAGAAGGGGAGAAAGGCTACAAAATTATGATAAAAGCAGGATTCCCAACCACTCTTTGTGCCTCTTAAGCAATGCTATAGGGCAAACAGAAAGTATTACTACAACTTATAGAAGGCATGTGAAAGAAGAACCTGTACTAAAATCATATTATTAACCATCTACACAGAAATTACTAGTGTTGCTGCATTAATACCTCCTACTGCAAAAACTACTGCGTTTTAACACAGCTATATATTTTGATGACCTATTAAGCTGACAGTACTTGCATTTCACATATGTGGGTGAATGGAGAGACTTACAGAGAACCAGACACTGCAAAGACTAAAAAAGGCAGGTGCTGCGAAATATCGCGCAAGTTGTCACACAGTGTGCTTAAATCCCACTGATTCTACGTCAAGCAGAGAGAACTGGATATGGAAAGACTGAGGCAAAGATCACTAAAATCCTCTGGTTATCAGATTAAGCTCTTGATAAAGCAGCAGTTCTTGAGATGCACTGAGTATCTTATCCCATAAATATGGGACGGCCTGAGGGCCCGTAGCTCGCTCTTGGCAAGCCGGCAGGCTGCAGGCCAGGATGTCCCCTCAAACAGGGACACCTCTCAAGGATGCTCCTCAGGATTACGAGATCCTCACCAGCAGGAGATCCATGGTAAGCGAACAGAGCAAGCTGAAACTTCCTAAAACAATGTAAGCCTTAGTGCACACAATCATTTAGGAATAAACCTTGGCAGTCTCCTTGGGAATTTTCTAGAAACTTGTCCTCCATGCAGTAAATAACAAGATTCAATGGCAAGGTCACTGCTGAAGCCATTATCCATATCAATAAAGCATACTACTATTTCGCTCGTGCAAGTGAAGTGCATTGCATTGCTCACCCCCCTCACCACTTGTTCCGTGATATGCACAGAAGAGGGTTGTGAAATTGAGATGTGACATAGAAACACAATAAATGAAAGTAGCCAATATTATAGTTAAGTGAATTTCCAAGTCTTACAGGATTTAAAACAGTTCAGTGAAGTGCCACAGAACAGATGAACTTCAAACCTTCACCTTGAGACATGCTCACCTCATTCTGTAGCCTCTATATTCCTCAGATACTCCCCACAGAATCCCAGAATAGTTGAGGTTGGAAGGGACCTCTAGAGATCATCCAGTCCAACCGGCCTGCTCAAGCAGGGACACCTAGAGCAGGGGGCACAGCGCTGCATCCTCCTCTTCCTGTTCCTGGGAAACTGCTAATACACAAGTATGTTTTCCTGTCAGTATAGTAACAATGCTACAAATACGTAGCATTTAGCAGTTTCTAAGGACGTTACAGATTCAGAATGTTGCAAATGTTGGAGACCCCGTTTTACCCCACTTTGATGGTGATATAGGCATCTATAGTCACTGTTAGCTGTTTGCTAAATCACACACTTTTTTATACGTATTTAGAACAACTTTTGCTTAATGAAAGAAAAACACAGATTGATCTATGGCATCTAGCTACTGTCCTGAATAAGGAAAGCTGGGAAACCACATTCTCCAACAAACTGCACAAAATGCATCACCTACACCACAGACAAAGACATTTCTTCTGCTAGAAAGCCCAAGAACAAACAAAATAACAATTATAATAAACTACTTAGTTTCTTTGCCTTTGCCATCCAAATATGACACGCTGATGGCCACACAGTCTGCAATAATTCTACATATTTAAAAGGACACTAATAGCCAGGATCAGATGTAGACTTTTGCTCTTCCCTCTTCTCAAAATAAAAACCACTTCATTTGAAATGGTTATTTTGATTTTATTAAACAAACATTTGGGGAGGAAGACCTAATTTCTGTATCATACCTGTTATCTTTATTCTGACAGAACAGCTTTAGTGTTTAGTAATTTAGAATCAATGTAGACTGAACGTGCCTCAGAATATACCCGATTTTCAGTACCAGACTTCCTAATGGTTGGATTCCTTTTCCACGTGTTTTCACTAGTCAGGTACAGAAACTTCAACAATTTTTCATTTTTAAACTCCCTGCCATATTTCAGCCAATCAAAAAAATTAAAGTTCTTGTTAAAACAGATCCAAAGTAATGTGGAACACGCAGAGCACTTCTTTATTAGGCTGTTGAAACTTGCATCAGGTTCCTCTCCTCCTTAGCCCTCAGCAGAGGTTCTTTATTTGCAACCACATTTCCCAGTTTAGCAAGTGTTTTAAACAGATTTTAAATCATCCAGGTTTTTCACAGGAGTGACCAAGCACTTCCTTAAATCAGATGCTCACTTTAAATATCAGGAGCTAGACTGGACCATACTATTTTATAAGCTTGTCCTGTATAAATCAAGTGGTTCACGGGGGTCTAGCTACCCATGTTCATAATTACAACTTCTGCTCCACAACTATTTCTCTTCTTTTTGCCAAGTTTTCTTCTGCAGTGTAAAGCTTCCCTGCAAATTACATGAAAAAATATCCTCTAATGGAAATTACTTTTGCATAAAATATCATTTAATAAAATAAGTTGAATATTTAATGCAAGTCTGGTAAATAGAAGAAGATTCCAAATTGCTATATAGTATAAAAATAACTCCTTAAAAATTCTTGGTTTAATTATCAAAGATTATAGTGCTAAAACAGTTTAACAGACATAAATTTACAGCTCAAATAAGTGTCACTGCTCCTCAGATGTGCTTCATTAAAGTCTTTACAGCTAGATATAAATCCAGTACCATTTATTGCTTAGCCTTAAAAAAAATCCGGTTATCATTTCTATAGCTGAAAAAAAAAAAGAATTTTAAAATGAAAAAACAGAGAAAAACAAGTAAATTTCTCTCTAGTGTTTCTTCAAAATGAGCTAAAAACACCTCTTTGCTTCAGCACTGATCACTAACATTTAAAGTATTCAATGCTATCTGGATTAAGTTCATTACTCTAGTGCAAAAAGTTACTTGGCGAAAATCACTTATCAAATTTGGTGAAAAAAAAAAAAAAGGAGACCAATATTCAATCCACAGAGATCAATGTAGTTATTTCAGTCTATTCTAGGCTATGCTAATCCAGATACCGGGATTAAAATTTGATCCCTGAGAAAAGTCACATGTAAGTGCTAGTAAATGTTATTCAGTGATATTGCATTATACAATAGAAGTATAACATAAACACAACTGTACTGTATTATATTGTATGACTGGAGAATAAAATAAGTAAGTACTTCTGTTTTTTTTTTTTTTTTTTTTTTTTTTTAAGAAATCTCAGCATAATGGGACTTTAAGAAGTGCTTAAATTCACAATTATCTTAAAGTATGTCAGGCATAAAATGGCAATATCAGTTGTTGGATGTCAGAGTAATACTTTATATATCATTTATATTAAAATAATTCTTCCACAAAATAATAAAAATTACACTTTAGCTTCAGGAAAAATAAAAAATAATAAAAAAGGAAAATTAGTCTTTTTTCCTTATGCATTAAAGAAGGCATAATGAAATTAAAATATGGTATATGGGGAACCAGTAAAGAGATTCAAGGAAACAAGTGCAGAGACTCTTACAAATCAGGAGGACATTCATACCTGTGCACGTTCCTAGAGCAATTCCAGCCGAGTGGGATTGCGTCCAAGCCACGTAGTTTGTGACACTACCGCAGCAGCACCACGAGATGCTGCGATCACACCGCGAATTGGAAACCTGCCTCGACCTGACAGAGGGCTACAGGGGCCGACCCTTCTTTAGAGAGAAACTCAATTAAGTAATTCAAAAGGTTGATACAGTGTTATAGAGAGAGTAACAGCAAAGCTTCACTTGACTTTAGCAGCCCACACTTGAAGATAAGCAGGTACTTATGTTCCCTGGAATACAGGGCTTGACTTTGTAGTGGGAATCTTTCTAATGGTTTTGTATGATGATGATGAAGTTGCAGATTATTAAAAATGTATCCTTAAAGAATGGTAATTTTGTCTGAAGGAAATTTTAAAGATATTGCATGATCATTTAAACACTGCACTGCACAGCCACGAACTGTTCACCATGATCCAACTTTCCTAGCTTCCTTTAAAACATTTTCTGTGATGTTCATTCCTCTTGTTTAATAAGGACAAAGATTCATAAATAAAATATTTATTATATCACAGCAGAACGCCACCTTCTCACAGACCAATGCAGACAAAACAATAAAAAAAAGCTTGCCCCCATCCATACTCCATCACTCCATCAATGGCGTCATCTAATTTATGACAGCATTTTAAATTATTATATACATTAGGAAATCTTGGTTGAGCAGTGCACTCCAAAGAGCATTGCTTGAAAGCTGTGCATTCAAATTAATCAGCTGTTTCATTTGCAAATATATTCTAGCTTTCAAAGCCTGACTTCCAATGTGCAAAGCTGTCACCTCCCTAACATGCCACTAATGTCATACCATAAGGAGAATCTGTTCTGGAAAGACCTAAATAGACTCAGCCTTCTGAAAGATAGGCACTTTTGCTTTCAGTGCTGTCATATGAAACAAAAAATAAAGTATCACCACAAAAGAAGCAAAAGAGGCAAAGTAGAGATTATTATAGAAGCCCAAGATTTTGGCATAGAAGTTTCCACAGAAATTAGCATCAAAATTAGCAATATCCATGTGATCTTTCCATCTATCCATTTCACCAAGTTGCACAGAATTGCGCTGAGCCCTTGCTGAAGGCGCAGCTGGTGTGCCGAGCTCCCTGCGATGCAGGTGCTTATCCATGGCTATTTGAAAAGGAAAATAGTAGTATAAGAAAATAATTAATGCATTCTTTTCCTCCTGCCTAAGGGAGTGTCAATCTACTTCCATCCATAGTGCAGCTTGCCATCTTAAAATCATTTGAGAACTGTCCACTGTGATATAAGGTCCAAATCCATAACATCTTGATATGTTAGCAAGCCTTGGGGAGGGCAGTACTCCTGACCACAGAACCAGGCCAGCGCAGCAAGGAGGGACTTTAAGTTATATTAAAATGTCTTGAGTGTCTAATGTCTTGAGTGTGTCTAAATGTCTTGAGTGTGTTAGGTCAGCAGTGTATCCGAAGTGAAAGCAGACTGTTGACCTCCAGGGAAAAAAAAATAAGAGTGCAATTGCTCTATAAAAAGCCAGCACCAGCCAAAACTATACCCCAATCCTCTACATCACAAAATTAACCTTTTGTAGTAGCTATTGGCAGGCTTCACAGGCCAGTTCAGTCACGCACAGTTTTGTAACAGCACGTTTTTTAACTTTCAGGGTTTTAAGGCACCTCCCAGTGCTTGGGCGCTGCTCTAGGGAGCCCGGCTGGCGGGACCGCACGTGCCGGATTCGGGAAGCTCAGGAAAGAAGCAGTCTCCAGCTGTGCACATGGGGCCAAAGGGCAGTACGGGTCAGTTCCCAGGAAAGCCGAACAAGAGTGACATTCAGCATAACTCGGCTTTAAAACAAGGTCTTCTCAAAGAGAATTTGCTCGCCTTTCTCAGGCCGGGGTAAATACTCGCAGCTCAGGAGGTCACGCTGCTTGTCAGTGCATCCAGGGCACATTGAATGACAGGCTATTAAGGGAGAGCGTCTGACATTCACCTCCTCTTCCCCTCATCCCCTTCCTAATTTCAACGCGTCCTCTCATTAAGCACCAGAGCAATGCACTAGAATTGACCAGATGTAGCAGTCGCTGCCAGGAATCACCCATTCCCCTATCAGACCAGGGCGCGCAGAGGGGGCCCAGTCTGAACGGGGTGACCGCAATTGCCCGACGGGCCCCAGGAGGGCTGTACAAAGAGATCAAGACATCACCCCCGCGCAGCCCGTCCGAGCTCCGACACGAGCGTTTTGTCACTCGCTCATCCATCTTTGCCTACTAGGGTTAATGGTGGCTAGAATCGACACCGGGCCATTTAATAAATAAGGGTATTGGATGTGTTTCCAACGAAGCATACCAGAACTCGGGCTTCAGTGACATTTTGATTAAAGGTCCATACACAGTGAAGGCTTTTTATGAGGCGGCTGCTTAAAAGACAATCTATTTGAGTGAAAACAGCGCCGAGGAGCCGCTATCCCTTGGCAATTTACTGCGAAACATTTGTTTGCTTCACAACGATGTGAATCACGACCACGGCACTTGCAGGGCTGCGTGATTAAATCAGGATCTCTAGCGGTCCTTACAATGAGCAAAGAGAGAACACCAATTGCTAAAGTAATTCGTGTGCTATGCAAAAGAGATAAGGCACAGGAGCGCGATCCGCTCCTTCTTCCAGCGCCTCATCCTCTGTTTCTTGTTTCCATTTCCCAGTACAAAATGCTGAGAGGGTTGCAAAAACAGAATCATAAATAATATTTCACTAAGAAAGAAATCTTAATCTAAATCTATGGTAATAGCTGCTCTGATGGGAGGGTGCTACCAACAGTTTAATATATAATCTCAGAATCACTGATACTGATCAAGGAAATGAGCTATTTCCTAAATAATAATAATAAATGAATAATAAAAAGTGTTTTCAAATTGAGTCAGCAATGGCAATTTGAACATGATCATACAAAAGAACACAAGTCTCCAGCCTCCACCTCCAAAGATCTCCCTAACAGCTGCTAGCAGTCACTGTGGCAAGCAAGGGACCCCTTAGGTAACAACCTGGATAATCAGAGGAGATTAAAGCACATTTACCAGGGGTGGATATGAAGTATGCAGGCAAACAAAAAGAACAAAACCTAGAAAACAGCCTGACAAACCAGGGGGAAAAAAAAAAAAAAAAAAAGGAAAAAACTTGAAAATGTTGCAGAGACAGAGGAAAAATGTCAGCTCTGGAGTATCATGTTACATGAGACTTGAAAAACTTTTAGCCAGTGGAAGCCAGCAAGACCTGTTCAAATAAAATAAAATTTAAATTTAAAAAAGCTTAATTTTGCTCATCTTAGAAATATCCTTGAAGGAGGTTTTCAACTTTATTTCTTCTATTTTACTTACAGAATGATACCTAAGGAAGTTCCCAACCAGGTTGGTGCAAAGGCTGTCCAGACCACTAGAGAACGATGAAGGGGCTTTTAAACTGAGTGCAACTTCTGCACTTCTCTTCATTGTCAAGACCATAATAAAATTTTGCTGTGACAATCCACCAAATTACAAGGACACATTAAATGTCTGGATGTATCATAATATGTAAAATTCCCCAGCTGGAAAGGAAACTTAACATGGAAAATCTTTGGTAAAACCTTGTCCTCACATGCACCATAGAGATAGCTGTTGAAGTGTCATCCTTTGCCAGACTCTCATCCGCTAATGGCCAGAATTAGTACTCTTTTCTTCTTCACAAGGATTATGTCTTCCTTTTGTCTGCATACGACACGTTAAAATGCTACAGAAAAGAATTCCGTGCTCAGATTGTAAATCTCTGTATATGTTACTTGCCCTTTGGACCTTTAGACAGCACCTTGCTCTCTCTTCCTTAGCAACAAAACCAGCTAGTGCTTGGCTTCAACTAGCAATGCAATGAACCCATCGTTTGTAACCAGGAGCTACACAAAACAAAGATGGTTTTCAAGGTAAATAATAAAAGTTTTAAATTGAAAAGAGGAGACCAATAGGAAAATACACAGACTAGTAGTTTCTGCAAAGTTTTCTCATATGTGAACTTAAATATACTTTGGGGCATGGTAAGGTGTGTGCCATTTGCTTATTTCAAAATATTCTCTCACACAGGAGTGTATCTACTGAAATATTAGCAACTGAAGCACCTTACACCACAAGTGTAAATCAAATAAAATGCAGCACTAACCAATCATCCACATTTTGCCAAAGATTCTAGTTAGATTGCAGAGAAAAAAAGGCCAAATAAACTCGTTACTTATGGTGATCACAAAGCCAGCTTTAAAACCAATGCCTGCCCCACTGCCCATATCCTACTTCCTTACTGCTTTGGAGATGCACTGGAGGGTCCTCGAATTTCTTTTCTTCGTGGATTACAAATAACGTAGCAGATGGGATCCAAACAGGACCAGATCCTCAAGGGCGATTTGAATCAATACAACCTGACAAACATCATCTGAGCCATTTCCACGTGCCAAGAAATAATTTCCACTCCATTCCTTTATGAACACAAACAATAGGATTTCACTCCCTTCCACTAACCACTTGGTGCAGCATTCAGAAATCAGGAATCATTCCTCAAATTCAGGAGCGCAGTTTAATATTCGATAATGCTTTAATCTGGCATGGTTTTATCCGGGTTATTTTAGCAAGCTGGCAGCAGTTCTTCACCTACAAAGCACTGACCAAGCTTCAGGGAGGAAGCGAGACAGGCCCCTGTGCCGGCCTTGCTGTCTGAAAGTTAATCAGCAGCAGGCAGGGGGGTGCAGACAGCTGGTGTCAAAAGCAGGTTTATCACTTATTACATGACTAGATGGTTTAAGCCATCCACCTTTAGTGTTCTGCTACGTGATGCACTCTAGAGATACAGACTGCATCCTTACTATAACCTTCCATAATGCTTAGGAGTATGAATGAAGTCTCCAAGTGTTTCCTATTCTGATATACATATTTTAACGCCTACAGGATCTGTACATTCAATCTCGTTGTTAATAACAGTCGGAGGGCTATGTATGCAACATGCTTTAGGTGTTCACCACGGGTTCTTTACACCGCCTCTTTGCAAGTTCCTACCCCTCTGCACTGACTACACGTGAAAGTCAAGTGCCTAATCTGGGTTTGCTGGGCTGCACCTAAGAACAGTATCACGGGACAGAGTTCAAGAGCTTTCACAAGTGTCCAAATCCCAAGGGTTGTTTTGCAAAAGAGAAGATTTTTGCAATAAATTTTGAAATCTGTCTCCACCAAAAAAAAAAAAAAAAAAAAAAAAAAAAAAAAAAAAACATTTCATAGCCAAGGATCCATTTCTACCCTCTGCTAAGCCTGTTTCTAAAATATCATCTCTCTCCACCCACAGCAAGAGTGCGCGGTGCTATTTGCCATCTACAGCACACAGTACAACAGTCTGCGTGGTGGATAAGAAGGATGAGATAGCTTTCAGTCTTACAAAGGTAACAGACCGCT
Organism: Nothocercus julius; assembly: GCA_013398735.1. NCBI lineage: Eukaryota > Metazoa > Chordata > Aves > Tinamiformes > Tinamidae > Nothocercus > Nothocercus julius. The sequence continues at coordinate 2,725,776 of VZSV01000088.1, forward strand.
TTAATAAAAGTTCAGAATTAGTGTTTAATATTTAATCAACTTAATACTTTGATTTATATAAGCTACTGTATATTCTCCAAGAGGAGAATAATTTCAAGGAAGAGCATTTTGGGAAAAAATGTTGACATTTCTACTCAAGTTGAACTACTAATTGTGCATAAATCTTTTATACTTCTTCTATTTCTCTGAATAAATTACTTCCATATTGTGAACATGAAATAAGACATTTCTAACCTGCAGTTTATGAGAAGCTCTCCTCATAAAAGAGGGGCTTCCCCTTATTTGCTGCATAAAAACAGTACTACCCTCAGACACTGGGAGAAAAATGCAGCTCATAGATCAGGTTGCATGGCAAGAAAATACAGATATCTTCAGGATATACCACTCTCTAGCAACTCTTTTTCTGAGACCACTAAAACTAGTTCTTGGTACAGAAGGGAAGCAAAGCAATGATGTGCTGTGAAAAGGCCAAAGCAGAAGACAGTAATTAACATTATCTACAAAAATTAGAAAATTCTAAATGACAGTCCCTGATCCAAATTTCTATGTCTGAATGTCTGCCTAAATACACTGTGTTAGCTGAGACAAAATATCTGTGTTTATACATTTACCTATCAAAATACAAGAGATTCCTTTATAATAAAACAACATAATGAGATGTTGAGAATATGTATCAGATTGCTCTGGAGAACGATCTGATGGCTACTGACTTTTCTATGCAAACAAGGTATTGGTTGCTCAGTTAGCATATTCCTGACAGTTGCAGACTTGACAATGGCTAAATACAGATGAATCAAATAGCATGTTCTGGTTTAGTAAGCAAAAAAAAAGGATAGTCATAAGATTACAAATTTCTCTCTCGTCCAATTCTGATAGGACAATTTTAGATGCTCTCTTGCACTGTCCAAAACCCTCTTTCTCTTAGCAAGTGCCCACATTACTGCATCGGTTTCTGACCTTTGCCATTTCCTTTCAAATGCCAATGCAAGAAGTGTGTCAGCACAAAAGGAGTCACATCATCATTCACACAGTCCATTTGCAAGGGTCCTGGGGAGGGAAAGTGGGTAAATGGTTTTGTTCCTAAAAGAAAAAAGCAAGTGACCTATGAAATCGGAAACTGTCCTTTATTTGTTATCAGTCACCCAGACAAGTGCAAGGGACCACCCTCTTTGTTATGCTTATCGGCCTGTTGTCAGCACTACATGCTCCAAAATGGCCTTTCCTGAAAGGCTAAATGAATTACAAGGGACCTGCCAAAATCATCAAGGCAGAACCATGAAAAGAATCACCATCCTTGCCTTTGGTTCACCAGATTTTTGGGTAAGAAAGTGTGAACAGAAACAGAGATCTTAGTCCTGCAAGTCCCTAGCCCCTCCTCACTCCTATAATTTAGGGAGAAAAAAAAAACAAGGATAATGACTGAACCGCCCAGAGCAGTTCTACCTCTCCACTTCTGTTCAGATCTTCGGCACTCACTAGATGAACTGTAATAGAAGCCTAGTTCTGCATTGCTTTGCTCATTTAATTCTGGTATAAATGGACCAGTTTTAGCAGCTACCAGAATTGAAAGTGACAGGACACGGTAGAAAAACAAGTCCTGCTAGTACACCCCATATACCATACTATGTGAAAAACTGATATTGGTCAGCAAAGCATTTAAAACCCTGAAAGACAACATACGCTTAGAGACAAATGAGAAGCTGGTGCTCTTTTCTAAAGCTGCCTGATAACAGACTAAGGCAGATGCTACCCATTCCCTCCAGGCTTTGCCTTTCCCACACCCGCCAGCTCCTCTCTTCCTTGGGCCACGAGGCTGTGTGATGCCAGGGACAAGCATTTTGGAGCCTCCCAAATCAACAGGTCACCTCCAGGCCAGAAGGTCCCATGTCGAGGTCCCAGGTTGAGGGAGGGGATCCTG
>VZSV01000088.1:2728183-2742349 GCA_013398735.1 Nothocercus julius
TAGGTGACCCTGCGTGTGCAGGGGGGTTGGACTAGATGAGCTCTAGAGGTCCCTTCCAACCTTAGCATTCTATGATTCTGTGTAGGAGTCTGAGCTGATTGCTGCAAAGCTGGTGCCTCCTCACCCCTCCTCTCAAGAGGAATTACTCACCTTGTGCAGCTGCAAGACTTAATCCTGGCTTTCCCACTCAGGGTTCATTTTATTCACAGCACAGTGGTAAGAAGCCCAACAATCGGCAAAGCGCTAAGGTCAGCTGTCCTATAGCTTGAATGCAAAGAATCCATAGTATGGCTCTACTTTAGGTGCCTTTACCAAGCTCTTCACACATGAGATCATGCATTCTTCCAGCAGCTCTCATCTCCTAGCACACACAACTTGAGTTTATTGTTTCAGCCAGATGCTAAACTCCAGTCACTAGCAAGCAGCATGTGTTGCATTCATGCTATGTATTTTCAGCTGCCATATTTGGATGTTTCTTGGTCTGCACATCCTCTGCTGCAGGTGGCCTGCGTAGACTTGGGTTAATCCTTTGATGGCCACTGCCTGGCTACACATAGCCCAGCAATCATCTAGCCTTTAATCAGCCATGCACTCAAGCTCCTGCTACTGCAGTGGCATACATACATTAGACAATATTTTCCAGACTCGTGTAATGTTGTTTTAGCCTTAAGCAAAGGAAAAAAAAAAAAAAAAAAGGGGGGGTGTTGTGACATATTCCATTCAGCTAAGCCAATTAATAAGGAAAAACTCATACAGTAAATAATCTCACTATTCAAGGGCTTTGATTCTCTTCATCAAGCTGAAGGAAGCCTTTATAAAGAGAAAAAAATGAATTACCAGAAGGTATTTTGAAAAATAGTTTATAATGATTTTTTTTTTAAAGACTCAAGCAAATTTACTCCAACTAATAGCTGTTTATATCCTCCATATAAACTCAGTCTTTAACAGAGCTAAAGTAGAAAGAGTAGCAAAACACTGCTAGTAGACAGACACTAAGCTCTGTTTGTTTCTTATACGAAAGCAAGTACAATTTCTTTTTCACACAGCTGGTTCCAAAAGATGTCAAGCAGCTATAAAATACTTTTACTGCCTGTCCAGTTTTATTGATTATCTACCATCTCCATGATCGCAATTACTTCCATGACTTTGCATCATCAATTAGTTTAAGTAAAAAGCCACTCTAATTCATGACACAAACACATTAAAATTAATAGGGAAACAGCTGAGGAAAATCACAGCATGTACCTACAATGTTCAAGGTGGTCCTTTGAACGTTAAGGTTAAACGGCCTGAATTCCTTGCACCAGCATGCAGTTACACAACACAGAGTAATGTCATCCATAAATATGAAGTGTAACATTCTGGAAGCATCTGAACAGCAACTGCAGCTTCTACTTGAAATTCTTTGGGGGAGTATGATAAGCTCCAGTTGCAGCATCACAAGAAATAACTGATACTTTAAGAATGGATAGAGGAATGTAATAATTTGGTAATGAAAGAAGAGACAATAAGAGACTTTTGGTTTTTTTCACTCTTTATCATGGTCCTGCTCCTCTACAAAGTGTCTTGCATAAAATGCTAAATCTCCAAATCACAATTGCAAGGAAACAGTCAAAGGAGAGGGGAGAAGGGAGGAAAATTTGCTGAATTTGTCAGAGTCAAAACATTCACTGCTGTCAATAAGGTCAGAATTCTTCCCAAGAAAATTTAGCGCAGGTAAGCAGCATCTTAAATAACGGCCCAGAAACAGAAGCTACAGCTGAATTATTAACAGGAGCAAATTCAGGAAGCCAAACAGTTAATGTTCAATCCAGATGCACTTTGGAGATGTAACTTTGGACTTAACTTTAGTTTGGTGCCATGGACTGAATGCCTGTGGGCAGCTAGGAAATATTAGTCAAGTTCTCGAACCCATCTTAATATTGTTAATCTAATATTGTTAAGTATGCCCTTTCTCACAGTGATGAGAATTTCAAACACTATTCCTTCCTCATTTATAAAGAGCAATCCTTATATAAACTGAGACCACTGTAAAATAATTTGCCACATAAAGAACTGATTTTTAAGTGTATTTTATCCCTTTATCACTTACTTTCTCTGTGATGAGCTTCACTGCAGTCATCTCATCAAATCAGAAGTAAATCAAAATGCGTTCAACAATGCGTATTGGCAAGAAAATCAATAATCAATTGATTCGGGAATCACTACGGAATCTGGAATTACTATGTCACTCTGTGGGACTAGCACATTAGTTGAAGACAAGAATGTACTGCCTAATTTGTCGATACATCAAGCAATATGAAAATTATTTTACAACTGCAATTCTTCAGGCTCAATATTAATCAAAAAGGGAAAGTTTATTTGTCTAGGTATTTATACAGACAGCTAATTTATTCTTTTTAACAGCCTGTATGGGGGCAAAATGTTATTTTTAGATTTGAGGGCTCCTTTCACTCAGAAAATGTGTATGTAAAATTTATTCCGATAGATTGATAGCAACATTTGTACAAAGAGATCTCCAGAAATCACCTAGTTCAAACTCCTGATGCAAGCGGGTCTGCTGCCAGCACTATGTCAGCTCAGCTTAGGGTCAACCTGGCCAACTCTTGGAAACCACTGGGGATGGAGAACACAGAACTTCTTCGGGTGACCCGATCCCACAGCTACACTACGCTCGTTTGCTTTGTTCTCTTTAATTTCCTACCTGAACTTCCCTAACATCAGTTTCTGGCCACTTTCCCTTCTCTGCCAGTTGTGTGCAGGTGGCCATTTTGCCCGATCTTGAGGATGCTGCACCTAGAAGACTCTGTACGTTTCACTGTGCTGACCAACATCGCGAGTGAACAACTTGTCCATTACAGAGACTCCCCTAGGTGAGTCCTGCTGCAAAATCAACCAAGTTTTCCATCTGACCTGCACCCTCGCCACCAGCTGCTTTCAGCAGGGCTGTTACCCATGAACTCAGGTTCTGTTCTGGCACACAGGGTTATCCCATCACGGGTGAAGCGTTTTCCACTGCTCCTTGCTTGCCCATGTGGTTTCCGTTCACTCAGTCCTCCCATTTGTGAAGGTCTTTTTGGACTGAAGATCTGCCATTCAGGGCATCAACCACTCCACCTGACTGAGCATCACCTCTCAATATGCTGAACAGTATCGGCCCCACTATCATTCCCCGGAATACTCCACTTGTTACCAGTCACCAATTGGCCATCAAACCACTTTTATTTTTACCCTTTCCGCCTGGCAGTCCAGCCAACGCTCAGTCAGAACCCTGAGCGCACTAACAGCCCTTACTGCTCCTGATGGGTCTCCACCACGCTGTACTGCCCTGAACGTGGGGCCAACAGCAACATATAAGGCCAGGCAAGATGTCTCATCCCTACCAGGGCCCTGTTGCAGCAGTGCTGCTCTCCAGTTCTGCCGCAGCCGTGCCCCTGCCCAGCCATGAGCCCTGCCAATCCCGATCCATGGGACGGTGGCCTGAGCCCACAGCCCTGCCCAGCCATGGTGGGGCTGTGCCCGACGCTGGTTACCCACAGCAGGACTGATGCAGAGCCTGACGACAGCCCCTCTTCTAAGGACAGCAGAAAACCAGAATGCACTTCAGAACCATCATATCCCTGCCCATTCATAATAAATTGATGATCTTTCATAATAAATTCATAATCTTTCATATCATGAATTCCTTCAAATAAATTTCATAAATTTCACTTACATAACTCAAATTTTTTTTTTAATACGAATTTGTAATTGATATATATCCACTACTTTTTACCTTCTAATTGCTTAATGGAAAAGCATTTCTGAAAGGTACTCAGTGAATTAATGTCCAAATTTCTTTTTAATGTGTGTGCACTATTTCTGTGCATGAACCTCATGTGAATGTGCGTGGGGCAGGAGGGTTACACAGACATTTACCCATGCAACCCTTTCAGAGAATAAGGTTCTGATTTTTTGCCTTGTAATATTAATATTCCATTTTAATACCTTCCTGTGCTAACTTGGACCTTAATCCTGCAAATTGCTCTGCATGGGAAATCTCATGTGCCTGCGCAAAAACCGCAATAGGTACAAAGAAAAATTATCTTGCATCTTTCCATGTGGAACTGATCAAAGAACTGCTGCATTAATCTACAAATAATAAAGCAAGTAAGGACAAGTACAGCGACACCACCTTCCCTGCACAAGCTAATAAAAATGGCAAAATTGCTACTTTTATCATCTGCAATGTGTATGATTTATCTACACATCAGGCTACCTCTGAGTATTTCTCATCTTGCATACCATTTCCCCAGGAGGCACCAGGAACCCATTGCAATGAAGGACTGTATCACAGGCATGAGAGATCTGCAGTGCAGACCAGGGAACAGAATTTTGCTACTCTTTCAGTATGCATTTTCTTATGCTAATCAGAGTAATCTGAATCCACAGCAGTGTCATCTTGGAGCATAGTTTGAGCTGTGATATACAAGCTTAATTGAGAAAAAGAGAAGATCTCAAGTACACTTTAAAAGGACTAGATGTACAAAGGTGTTCAAGCACACATAAAATTACTTGTGCCGTAAAAATATACTGCTAATGCAATCTTTAACACTCTAATATAAAATCATATCTATGGATATGGATAAGGAATAAGACTAGTGAGCTAAAAAAAAACAGAATAAGTTCAATTTGTATTTTAATTTATAGATAATAATGCTTTGCCAGATAGAGGAAAAACCTAAAAATAGAATTTTTATAAATCACTTTTTGAAAAGAAAGAAGGCATTCCTTCCAGAAGGCTCCAGAAGGCCAGAAAGGTCTTTCTAAATCAACGCAGCCTTGAAGCCTTAAGTTTCTCCTACATACAGTAATGAGATCAGTTACCTGATTTTCATGTTCCAAATGTGAAGAACTATAGAACATGAGGAACTTATCTTCCCTGGCTACAATGTATTAATAAAAACTCTGAAATATCAAAAGAATATAACTCTGGATAATGAAGCAGATAATGTGTGTTATCACAACCGTCTGGCATTATTTATCCTCCAGGGAGAGGATTCTGGACATTTAGTAAGATGAAAAGATATAAAATTCTAATATATCAGCAGTGAGGTAAATTTGAACACACAGCAGAAAACAAAAGCTAAGTGCCAATGGTTGCAAGATGTTAGCTGAGTGCAGAATCAGGCCTTAAGGCTTACAGTGTTTTGAAGTCTTAAAAGCACCACCAATCTTTAGAAGCAATGACAGGTTTAGCAAGCCTTTTTTATCCAGTGATCCATTCCTGTTTTAGAAGCTCGGCAGATTTTTTGGTTAGCAAGCCAGAGTACAAAAAAGAATTAAGTATCATGCCAGAAACTTGCACCACAAAGCAAGATAACCATCCTGTTAACAAATTACTCCATTGGAATCTCACCATATGCTCCTCGCACTGTACCTGTTGAGAGTTAGGCTTCGGGCTGCCACAGGGAAGATCTAGGGAATCTTGATGCTCTGCTCAGCAGAGGTGTCAACATTTTTTAAAGACAGTATTGAAGAAGCTGACCTTTAAGCTGGTTATATGGTGCATGCTTTTGTCTTTGGACAGAGTGTGTTCAATTCTCCCTCCAGGCCACAGCCCCAAGGCTGAATATTACCAAGGCAGTAATGCCAAAACTTGAAGAACATTTTGATTTTTTTTTTTCATTTTAGAACCTGTTTTACCTGTCACAGGTAAATAAGAGTGAACATTGTTCCCTATTCTCTCTAATTTTGTCTTTGTAACATTAATTCCAAAGCACTTGTAGACCAACAAACCCAGCAACCTCTTTGCCTATAATGAGCAAAGCTACAGGCCCCTTGCAGAATGACCTGTCAATATGCCACAACCTGTGATCAGACAAGTCACTTCAAAAGGCAAAAGGACACACAAGCTAAAATGCTCTTCTATCCCTGACCTATGTGATCAGAAAATTGCACTGCGTGTTCTCTCTAGGCTTGATGGCACCCCTTCTGCTTTGGGCTAGACAAAGTTAATGCAGACCGTCCCATTATCATTAATGCTGGAATCTAGCATGGATTTACAGTGACGATTAATGTGCTCATGCTTCCCAGCATGGAACAGACTTCTGTATCACACAACACAGCTAAATCTTCTTACTCAACTCACTGGCAAGACTACCATGCTATCAAGTTCATACACTGAGCCACACTTTCAACATTTGCCACATAGGAATTTCTCAACAAATATCAAATTGTTCTGCTTCGAAAAGTGGCAGAAAATGCATTAGCATGTTGTAAAATCCAAGCAGTATCTGGACATAGAAGGTTGTCACAAACAGCCTTCTGACACTAAGAGTTTGCTTTAAACATTTCTTTCCAGCCCTTCATACACGTTAATTATTCGTTAAAGAACCTGAGGACATATGAAAATTTAACATCTCAGCTTCAAATAACATTTAAGAATCTTGTATGCTTTAAGGTCTTACAAGATTTTTAAAACTTTCTATAAATTTATTTCTAGCATCATTGCTACTTATGGCCTATTACATATACAGAAAAAAAGTAACAATTATCTGAACAGTTTAATATATTTTGAGAAGTTTGACAAAACTGTCTTCTCATAACAATCATTTTTAAATGATTGTGATTGCTTACTTTCAAATATCTTTTTATATTCTGATTCTTGGTTTTATATGTATTTATTTATTTTAATCTAAGGAAAGAAATGTACAAACTCAAGTTATTTGTAGGGTAGTTGGAGAGAGCTGGAAAGAAAGTCAAAGAAGGCCAAGAAAGACTTGTTTCCAGAAAACAAATTCTTTTTTTCAGGCTTCAACTTCCTGAAAAGGGAATCATGAAGATTATTTGCCTGTTTGCTTTCAGTCTCTTCAACATGAGTCTGGTTTGACAAACTCTGCTTACTTAAAAGATGCATGGAAACCAGATGCCTATTCCATGTCACTAATCACTGCTCTTTCCTTCCTTTGAGAATGAGCCCTTACTGAATCCTGTGTCCTGAACTTCAGCTGGGTGGGAAATTCTATAATTATGTGTAATCCTATAACCCTACTAAGGTTATGTGCTGACTACAGAAATTACTGTGTGAGGTTTTGCATTAAGCAGAAGGTCAAACTAGGTGATGATGCTACTCTATGGTTTAGGGCACCAAACTCTGTCATGTATCTTAACAGTTTCCTGATACTTATAATTTAATTTCTTTAGTACTTTTCCAAGAAAGGAAAATAATAAAAAAAAAAGTAGAGCTATATGATTATCAAATCCAGAATATGTAACACCAGTATATAGAGCCTACTCTGACACTTTTGACTATCCTATGACAAATTCATCATGAATGTACTTCATCCACATATTTAAGGAAAATTTATGATAGAGTTATGGTGATAATACAGTCTCTGTTACAAAACCCACCTGGCTGCCACCCTGTGCCCCGTGCTCTAGGTGTCCCTGCTGGAGCAGGGGGGGTTGGACTAGATGATCTCTAGAGGTCCCTTCCAACCTCAGCCATTCTGGGCTTCTGTGATATCCGTTAGACAACGAATGTCATCTTTCACTAATTCTTACCCTGCTGAACTAACATAAAATATACAGAAATAGAAAATAGTCACCTGCACCCAAAGTACATTACTGTTATCACTACTGTTGTTGTGATTTTCTGTGACACAGTCATAAGCCATAAGCCATATCTATGGCATGCAGTTTTGTCCCCTTTATGTTATTCTCAACAAGAGTTCATAATCTACAAAAGCAAAAACAAGAAACAGCACATAAACATGGTAGTTTATGAAAACAGCAGGGCAATATTGCTCCATGTAACAGGCAAGTGGCTCAGCACATCACTGGACGAAGTGTTGTCAAGTTTTCTAAAGAATAAGCAGAAAAAAATGAGAGAACATTAAAGATAACCGGAAGAGGAAAAGTAGCACTGGCTATTAAGGCGTTTGCATAGATGTCCTCCCAATAAAATGGGCAGCAGAGGAGAAAAGAATCTGAAATTTTAGAAGGTTGCTGATGGTAGATACAATCATAGACTAAACAGAAATCAAAACTACCTTTCCAGTACAGGAGCAAACATGGAAGTGCCAGTCACTTTATGAATAAACAGAACAGCACTGCCGAGTTCCACATTTTTTCAACCTGTCCTTCCTTCTACAAATACTCCTTCATAATCAAGCCTTCTCTGCTATAGTCCAAATAAAAACAGAGTCCAAACGGCAGTATTTGGCCCTCAGCAGACCACTGTGGCTAAAAGCAAACTATTCATCCATGAGGGGTTTTGCTAATAAACCACAATGTAACTTCAAAAACTGTGAAATTTGGATGCTTCCTAACAGTGTAAGGATCTGCAGCTCTCTTAGGAACAAGAGGTGCAGTTTCCTACATGGCAAAGCACTGACTGCATGCATACACCTCAATTTTGTTTCTCTTCCCAAAGCAGAAATCACTTCCAACCTGGTTACTGAGAACAGAACATTTCGTTGAGCTCAAAAGAACACTCAGACACTCTCCTAGAGCTTGTGTAAATCACAGCCATGCCGGGAATCACTTCAACAGTACAAATCATCCCAGGCCCATGTTCTATTCCACTTGATATTATAACCAAGTAGACAATTTGTGCGAGAGGAGTAAGCATAGGAGGGTGTTAGCAAACTGCACTTGGTAAACGTTAAGACAGTCCCCATTTGCCGATAACCCGATAAAAAGAAGGAAGGCCTTTTCTTTGTCCATTCATTTAATTCCATAAAATGTTTTTACAACTTTGTGATTGTGCCCTTCTTCCCTAACCACCTCTTACAGGTCAAGAAGGATGCCAGCAGAGCCCCTAACACTCTCTTCATTTCTTTATCCAGCTATGCAGGTAGTATGTTATGCGTGGAATACTTTTCCATTCCCAGCTTACCAAGCCACCGAACTGCTTCATTCAAACTCAAATTACAGCTGCTTCCACAAGATAAACAAAGATATACCAAAAGAACTAGGAGAAAAAAGAAAGTACTTTCTTCTTTTGCACAAGCCTTTTGAATGTCTTCACTGACTTTATTTACATTTCGAAAGCTACAGAGCACTGCTTTTACTACAGTTAGCATCTAGTACGTAACAAAAGTGAACCATTCTATAAATAAATGTACTATCCTCCTCCTACACACTAGGTTAAGAAACATCTGTTTTAAGAGAAAACATCATGCAGTATAAACGCATAAAAGCGTTGTTTGCTACCGAAAATTGAGACTGGTTTATTCGGGGTCACCGAATGAAGGATGCTACCAACATGCACAGAAAAGGCATAGCTACCCAAGGAGCCAAGGCATCATCACTCTGCTTGGGAAAAGCAGACGCAGGGCATGTGTGATACGGTGATACAGGCAAACAGGCCCAGCCAGGGGATGACATAGCGTGGAACGTTTTCACAAGGCACCTGTCCACGGTCCATAGGACTCACTACCAGAGATGATGAGCATGTAGAGTTAGGAAAAATGAACTATCGATACCACAATAACTACAATGATGGATGGTGCCTGGAAACTATTTTGCATACTATATATGACTTTACAAGCTATTCTTGCCATTAGCCATCTACTCAGTTCTCCATTTGCTCTTACGATCTAAAACCTTCCCGTAAATACGCAACCATTCCTCCATTTACATCATTACCTTGGGGGTATTTATAGCCTACGACCATAGGACCAGAGTCTTCTCCTTTCTGAACTATGAAAGCTTAGCTCTAGTTTCAACCTCTTTGAGACCTATACTCCCATTTTTAGATTGCTAAAAATAAATTCCTTCTATTTTCTGCAGTTCTTTCATATTCATATCCTTTCTAAGGAGCTGCAGGCAGAAACAACATATACCACACAGTAAAGTTCACATTTAGTCTACAATTAATATCTTAAATACGCCGCTTATATGATCAAGACTTTTAAAAGCGTCTGATTATTCTGCACGGATATGCAAGATAAAGTCTGTTTCTTTTTCCAGATTTATTGAATAGTCACTTTTACAAAAGTCTGAACTCAGATATGTAATAGCTCTAGAAGAAAGGACTCCCTTTGGAAAAGTATAGATGTACATACATACATTTCTTTTCAGTTAAGGAAGAAATTTTTATTTACTGATGACAAAGTGTTGTTTCCTATAAAGGGCAACTCTTCTATTTCACATCAAGTTTGTCTCGTTTTTTGCCTTTCAGCAGTTTCCAAATAGTGCTTCCCCTAAAATATTTTAATATATTTTCTTACATTCTCTATTTTAAGGGTTTTTGTTATTTGTTTCGAATGAGTTAACAAGTTACAGCACATCAGATGGATCTTTTTCTAGTCTCTCCAAGACACTATACATTTAGGTCAGTTCATTCCCTTGCTATTTCACTAAATGCTGATGGTAACCTGATAGTGCTTAAACAGATGATTTTAGCCTTTTGTTATGCATCCTCTTATCAGATCTCTCTTCAACTTTCTTTTGCCACAAATTGCTAGATTTAATGAGAGAAATAGCTTCTGAAATATTTCTGGTTAGTTCCTTAATTCCATCTGGAAGACTGCAACAACTCCCAACGTGGCTTGCATATTTTTCCAGAACAGACTAACTGGTCGGTGTGTCTCTAGGTGCTCTGCACTTTTTTTCTTCCCCTCAAGATACCAAATATCTCTTCTGACACCTAGGAGTTATAGCAGATGATTTTCACAGATTCTGGGGATGTCCCTTTAGAGCTCTAAACCATATGCTGTCTGGACCTGCACATTTGCAGACTGTATGAATCTAGCTAGCTAATGCGTGGTTATGCTTCCTTGCGGGATATGCAAAGGTGACGTTTAACAACTGTTAACCTTTAACCTAACTGTCACCTTTAACAACTTAATGAAGTTCAGAGGACAGGGATGTGGATTGTGGCTGATGAAAACCCAGCAGTCATCCCTGCCATGAACCCAGAGCCTTAAAGATGTACCTCACAATATTAAAACCTGCAGCATTGTAATTTGCATTTAATTTTGCAGGATATTGTTTGAACAAGTCGTTTTAAGTTTTACTATTATAGGCCATGTGCTCCTCTATTCTTTTTTTAATCCTATTTTACCACCATGTGGACATACTCCGAGTGCAGAATCAGAAGCCTTTTGTATGATCATATGCCCTTCTCCCATTTCTTAGTTTTTTTTTAGCACAGCCTTTTCACAAAACTGAACTTTCAGATATAAAAATTGTAAAGATTACAGTTGTGTAAAGTCTTATTGACAATTGAAATATAAATGTGATAATGGTGTCCTTTTTGCTTTACAAAAGAGAAGAAAAAAAAAAAACACCACATGTTGCACTTATGGCTCAGGCATTCAAGAAACACTGTTCCTATAATAATATCAGAACAGCCTGTTCATATAAAGAGCTCTTGAATTCTTTACTAAAAAAATCTGAATGCTTAAATTCCATCAGAGCAGTTTGCTGCAGGATCTAACTGTTAAGTCTTCAATTAGTCTACTAAGCTACTCAGACTAAGGTGGGATTTTAGTCCAACAGAGCTCCCACTACAGTTTTTTGCACGAGATTTTACTTTCAAGAGAAATGTTTTGATATGCAAATTAATTACTATACCCAGGCTCACATTACAAGCTTATCAAATGAGCTGCCATCTTGTTAGCTTGCCACTAATCTCATTATATTTACTATATGTTACTAAAATCAGCCTCCACATTCTCCGGGCTGAATTTCACAGCCACATCTCAGTCTTGGCCCAAGGCAGGTTGTGGGGAGCATCTCCCATCCAGCGCCTGCTTGACGAGGGTGACGGGCAGCGCGTGATGAATCTAGAGCCAGGTACCAGAACACTAGTTTTATGATCAGCTGTCTGCTGGTAAATGGAGCCAAGCACTTTTTTCTTGCTTTTATTCATATGTGCAGAAAAAAAAAAAAAAAAAGTGCTTCATCTTTCAGCTGCCAAAAGACCAGAGGAGATTTCAGAGCAAACATGGAAAACAACATGCAAATCTCTGTGCTTGGTATCACCTGCAACACCCTGTAACCACAGGGGCAATTAATTGTCCTCACTAAGCCAATAAAAATAATAATAATAAAGGAATTTGTGTCATATGGGAATACTACCCCTTTCTTTTGTGTGTGTGTGTGTGTGTGTGTATTGACTATAAAGGAGTTGAAGAGGGAAGGTTTTTAACATATTAAAAAATATGTTGTCAACAGGTATATTTGACATATATTTATGCAGTGCCTTTGAAATCTAAGTACTCTGCAGTCCAAAATGAAACCAGCATCCCTGCATGGCAAAAAGGTGACAACTTTGCAGGTAGGAAGTGAGGCAAAGAAACCAGGAGGCCTCTCCGAGCAGCAGCCCTTGGGGAGGATGACACATCCTCCGGCTTTCCCATGGCAGCAGAGGCCGGGCAGAGTTGGATCATTTCTAGGAGAGGCAACGGATCACATTAAAAAGAAGAAAAAAGAGAGTATGGCACAGCTAGTGACATCCTCCAGCAAGTGTTTTGAGTGCTGCTGGCCATCCTTCGATCTTGGCCATGTCATATGCCCCCTGAGCTCTGAAACTACACCAAAAACACTCCTACACCGCCCAGGATTGACATGCTGGTCTTGAAAGATTCAGGAGTTACAGTGGGGTTGGGAGCCTTGAAAATTAACACTTTTATTGATGCCAGAAAACCTTGCTGGGAAGGGCAAAGGAAGGAAACACACTTGCCAGTCTTGCCCAAACGGCTGTTCTTCTGTATTTTACTCCCTTTAGGGTGACACTTTGACCAGCAGTGAAAGTGTCCTGATGAAAATCACTAAAATGTGGTGACTGTTTATAAAGTGTTGTATTGGGCAGCTTAGCGTAAGCCGTGCTTTACCAGCCCTGCTCCAAGGAAGATCTTCTCTGGCTCTTTCACTAGAAAATCTCAGACACCTTTCTTTAAAAAGCTGAAACTACAACACCAGAAGTTAACATGTGCAGTGCTGTAAGCACAGAGCTGTGCTCCCTAACCACCCTTTTCCAACTATTCTTTGAGAGCTTTGGACAGCAGAGGCTGCCATTCTCAGCAGCCTCTATATAGGCCCTAAAACTGGGGAAATACCCCAACTGTATGTTGACCACTGCACCACAACCACTGTGGGTGTAGAAAGCTACCAAAAAGGACCTATGTAAGGAGCACCATTTACGCTGCTGTGTGATTACTAATTAGAGCTTAACTTCTGTGTGAGGTAAGAGCTTAGGAATGGTAAAAAAATATAAGTTATATTTCTATCTTTAGATTCCTTCCAATTCCGGAAATCTAGCTTACATTCCTTAATTAAAGAAAACAACCCAAGATTAATTTGAGCACAAGTGATTCATAAGAGATTACAGAACTCTGCTTACAAGGACTAATTGCAAAATTAGAGCCCTCAAGCTGTTGCCCTGCCAGGTGGCCCTGGTCTCCTAGCGAGAGTCACTTTAATTCTCTCCATCCCATTTCTACAGTTACTTTGACCCAAGTGAAACTTCTATATTTCAGTAAACTGCAGGTGGCCCCTGTAGGGAATCTCTCCGTAGGTGCCTCCCTAAGCACTTCTCGGAGCCACAGTCCCGACATCTATACTTTTCCCTTAAGAGGATCATGCTACTTGAGGATTTGCAGCTCCTATGCTTCAGCCCCCGGGGGATTAACTCTTGAGCTAGAAATTGGATGACGGCCTCAGGAGAGCTCGCAAGCAGCGTTACGCACAGCCACGGCGTCAGCTGGGCGGCTGCTTCTACGCCCGCCTTCCCTTTCAGCCCCAGCAGGCGAGTCCACAGAGTTAGGACATACATATTCCAATGTGTTCCACTCCTCTACCTGTAGCTCTCCGTTCACTCTGGCTGTAGCTGCCCTGTCAACCCGTATTGATGGTTGGGTGCCAGACACCGCACGCTCGCCCCAAGGAGGACGGGGCAGGCAGGCATCTGCTCCAAGCAGCGCCCGCGTTTCTGAAACCGTCTGCCCAAAACTAGACAGGGCCGTCTCTCCTGAAAAGTCCCGTCTGGGGAGGCCACCATTTCAGCTGCGTTTGAGACATCAAGGGATACAGGAGGGGGAAATGGCAGGAGAACAGTGCCGGGCTATTGTTGCGCCTCCCTTTGTTTGTGTTTCTTCCACTTTAGAACAATTTTCATAGCATGTACAGCATCTGACATCCTCCACAGAGAGAAACACTTAGAAATGTCTATTT